>CM032231.1:97532500-97670000 GCA_019009955.1 Riptortus pedestris | reverse complement strand
TAAATACCAAATACTGTTTTCATTGAACTTTTACTTTGTGAGATATATGCAAGTACGTTCCGTTGCCCCCCCCTCTTCTTTTGTTTCTTGGATTACTAATGTGAGTGATTGAGATAAAACTGATTCTGATTCATTGTAATTACATCACTAGCTTTATTAAATTGTTTTCATTAAAATTAATGAGTTATATTAAGATATATTTCATTAATTGTTTGTCTTTCCTTCTATTCTGCGCTACAAGGTTGGCTGGCCTGTTTGATAACAATTCAGCCGCTTTCCGTTGTTGGCATTATTAACTTGTATTGTAAATTGACTGAAAGATTTCTCATTACCGTTTGTATTTATTCATCATATTGTATGTGTACATTCACGGTAGTGTTACCTGTGCGTATATTTATCTATTGTAAATCTTCGCATGGGAAATCTGCTTATCTTTCGCAGCCCCTGTGTCACGGTCTTTTTTACTAGGCGAGAATGTGCTAGGGTAATAAAAAAGAAACCTTCTGAAATCGTAAAATCACAATATTTTTTTTGCCCACTTTGAGTTCCGAACGGAATTAGAATGGTTTCACTTGGTTCTAGTTTATTGTGGAGCGTGAGTCTCGTTTGCAGTAAGGTCAGTCATGATTAAAACAGGGCATAGTGACCCTGTCCATCCGATATAGGTTGTACACACTACAACTATCTAACTAGCACGTTGATAGTTATTAATAATTCATTCAATAAGTCAAGCATGAACTAATGCACAAGGAAACATTTCTCGTGAAGACGGAAGGACAAGGCGATGTGTTAACAGTAATGGTCCCGACCAAAAGGGGCGAGTGCTTAGTTAGGCAATATTGTAAAGACATTATCTTTATATAGTATGTTAAAATCAAGTCCATATGTAGTAAGAGTTAAGCAAGTAGTCCGCTAAGAAGTGGTTTTGTAAACTAAAGTGAGTTACCTCGTGCAACAAATTGCACACTGACTTTATCTGACGTTCTGCACTCAATTCCTCTTTAGTAAAAAGTCCGTTACGCGAGGGCTGCGTAAACTAAGCAGATTTCCCACTTGAAGACACTGTCAGGTAAGTGAGAATTTAGACCAGGAGTGGAAATATGTATACGTTTCTATTTTTCAGGTTACATCGCTGAAAAATATTTTCATGGATATGGGATAGCCCCTGAAGAGGTGGTATGTAAGCCACGAAACAAGGAGGGCAGTATGAATGAAGTTTGGGCAGAAAAAATGTTTTTTATTGATGATCCTTGCCAGGAAACTATGAAGAACATATAAAAATATTAGTTCCAGAATAAGAAGAATTAGTAGAAGTAAATGAAATTAGCAAGTATGTAACTGTATATAAATACATACTGCCTTATAATAAAATATGGCCATTGGTGTGTTAAAAGGCATATACATATATATATATATATATATATATATATATATATATATATATATATATATAATTTTGAACCGACTTAATTTTCGTCATCTGGGCAGGATCGATGAACATTTGAAGAAATTTGTCGAAAATCGCCTTAGGAGTATGACCTCAATAGCCGATTTCTCTTAAAGGAAATCTACTAAACACATTAAAAATCAATTTTTAGTGGGAACTTTTACTCTTTCACGATTCAACACGATTAAAATATTATTCATCTCCACAGTTAGTCCTTAGATTGAATGTAATTGCAATCACTTTACGCGGGGATCTGAGTTTTCATACAGTCCCAATGAATAGGCTTAATCCCCATTCAGTTCTCTAGGCCGATTAATTCTGCCGATAAACTTTCCCGGTATTGACCTTGGAAGCGAAATTCGCAGAATAGACCTGACAGATGGTTATTGTAGGCTGAAACTCCGCAGGTGTAAAATTACCTTAGTTAAAATGCTGGCCTGTAATTATGGGATTATAATTCTACACTTGAGTAAAGATTTAATCTCCTGTTGAAAAAATATACATGTTTCACTCCTCCTTCCTGCTCAGTGAATAGGCCAACACAAGAAAAAAGAAGAATTATTCCCTGTTACTCTGTTTAAAATCACTTAATTAGCCCAATTTGACCAGGTGTACAATTTCTTCTGATTATCAAGAATTATTTTAAACTTGCCAGACTGAGTGTCTTTCATCACACTAAAGATAATCGAAAATACTGTCCTGTGATATACAACAGTATTTATTCAATGTCTTTAGATTTAATGTAAGTTATTACATTCCTCCGTTGAGGAGTAACATTAATTCAAGAATAATAAACTAGATAATTGAGTCCTTTTAAAGTATAGTCCCTCTATGAAGTGTGCAATTATCATTTAATCTAGTAATACATTTTTAATTACATAAAGGAATTATGTCCAAGAAATATGACAAGCATTCCTTTTTGTACAATTCATTGACTCTTAAAGATACATTCTGTATATTTTCTATATCAATCTCCTGAAAATTCTAACGAGTCTTTTAGCAGATTTCCTGTAAGGAAAAACGACTATTTCGCAATTTTGTACACATTGAAACCCCCCTCGATCCTACCTAGGGGATGACGAATTAAAGATCGTCTCAAATTAATGTAAACTATTTTGTCGATAGCAAACTCGCTACTTAAAACTAAAGATCAAGTTCATTAACTGTTAAAAACAGACCAGAAGGAAAAGGGAGATTATAAAAATCAATTCGAAATATTCGGTCATTATAAACAGAAAAATGTTTTCATTATTCATCATATATCAAATTTAATTTTGAAAACGCCAAAATAAATTTTGATGTTGCCGAAACGACATCACCACGACTTCCCTTACGACTTAAAAATTTTGACGAAAGGCAGCCAATACAATCACAACATATTCTTTTGCCTGCGCCAAATTAAAATATACGATACAATTTAATTAACAATTTAAGCTTGTGGTGTACAACAAGATTTCAAATTATATTCATTAATTGTATTATATGAATATATATATATATATATATATATATATATAAACAGCTACCCTGAAGGAGGATATAACGACAATCATTAACAAAAGTACCATTTTTAGCTATTCATTTTCTATTCTTCATTCACCAACTATGCTCATCGCCTATTTTATTTTTAATATTCTGATTATAATTACTTGAGTGTAGTACTACATATGTCCATTTATAAAATGTTTATTTATTTCAATTTTAGCAGATCTCTCTTAAAGGAAATCAGCTATTGAGGTCGTACTCGTTAACGCGATTTTCGAAATATAAAACATTCCATTTTCAATAACATCGATATTTTTTTTTTATTTTTTGATTTGACGGATAACAACGTAGATATTTCGACTTTTCGAAATTATCCCGCTCTAAACCCTCCCCCGTCCAATGGTCCGATTTTAGCCATTAACGAATGTGATCTTCGTTTTTGCATCAAACGTTTAAATATCGAGTTTGGTGACGATCACACAACAACTGCGACCTCTAGAGGATTAACAGACTAATATATATGAAATTTTGGACGGCTCTCATTTTCGTTGACACCTGGGTTGAGTCAATGGACATTCAAAGAAACTTTCGAGTCATAAGTACAACCTCAATAGCTGATTTCCCCTAAGAGAAATCTGCTAAAAGACAAACTTATTGAAAAGTGGAGAGCAGGTGTTTTGAGATCATCCGTGTGTCCAGCTTATGGCTAACCTACTTATACAGGCTGAGCAGCCTGTGTATGACATACTTCTTAATTTATTATTAAATCTGCTAAAATTGCAATAAATAATCATTTTATAAATTAACTTAGTACTTCACTCAAGTTATTATAATCAGAATATTAAAAAAAAAATATATATATATATAAAATGGGCGATGACCATAGTTGGTGAAGGAAGAATAGGAAATGAATGGATGAAAATGATACATTGGCTAATAATTGTCGTTATGTCCTCCTTCAGGGTAGCTAGTATATATATATACTGCTCAAAAATGAATAGGGATATTGGCTGTTTTGTGGTATGTATGGGGCCTAGCATATTTTTATTTTTTTATTATAAATATCATTAATATTTATTGGAAATTATTGCCTTTTTCCCCCATAAAAAAGAAATTTAATTAAGATCGATTTAATTAAAATTAATAGGATAAGAAAAAATAACCAATATCCCTATTCATTTTTGAGCAGTATATATATATATATATATATATATATATATATATATATATATATATACTAGCTCAGATACCCGGCTTCGCTCGGGAATTCATTTGAGGCTGAATGGTGATGGTATTTTTTTGGCAAGGCTTTACATTGCACAATATTTTGACATTTACCCGTCCCAGCGTTTAGTGTAAATACCCGTCGTTTCTGTGGATTTGTTAATAATAAAATTATTTTTTTATGTAAGACTTCACTATTCTCCATATTGTCATATTTCCCGTTTCCTGTACATTATGTGTAGATTTGAATTATTAACACAAAATATTAACATAGATTTGAATTAATTTTCCCCGGTGAGGTACCTGGTAGTTCCTAAGAATTGTTGAGCAAATTTCTCTAAATAACAAAATAAACAATTTTTGTTATGTGCATATTTGCCAAAACCCCAATAGGAAACGAAATATCACTATTTTTAATTTCAGGCCTCCCTTATAACCCCCACTCCTGCCCGTCCCTAGAAATGTTAGTATGGCTTATTATAAGGAAGGCGTTAGTGCTAATACACATACCGAGTGTTTTATTTAGTTCAGTTGAGTCTTTTGTGCCAAATAAAATTGTTGACTCTCGCTATAATGTTTAGGGTATAACGCCTTTATACTTCGGTATACAACGATAGTGTATATAACAAAAGTTTCTCTAAATAACAAAATAATCAACTTTTGTTATGTGCATATTTGCCGAAACCCCAATACGAAACGAAATATCACTATATTTAATTTCAGGCCTCCCTTATAACCCCCACTCCTGCCCGTCCCTAGAAATGTTAGTATAGCTTATTATAAGGAAGGCGTTAGTGCTACTTCACATACCGAGTTTGGTTTAGTTCAGTTGAGACTTTTGTGCCAAATAAAATTGTTGACTTCCGCAGTAGTTTTTAGCGTATAACTCATTTGTACTTAGGTATACGACAAAAGTATATATAACAAAAGTTACTCCAAATAACAAAATAAACAACTTTTGTTATGTGCATAATTGCCAAAAATGCATTAGGAAACGAAATATAGCTCAGATACCCGGCTTCGCTCGGGAATTCATTTGAGGCTGAATGGTGATGGTATTTTTTTTTTGGCAAGGCTTTACTTTGCACAATATTTTGATATTTCTCCGTCCCAGTGTTTAGAGTTTATTATACCTGTCGTTGCTATGGATTTGTTAATAATAAAATTAATATTTCATGTAAGACTTCACTGTCCTCCATATTGTCATATTTCCCGTCTCCTGTGCATTATGCTTAGATTTGAATTATTAAGGAGAAAATATTGACATACATTTGAATTAATTTTTTCAGGTGAGGTACCTGGTAGTTCATATTGAAAAGAAGTGTTGAGGCAATTTCTGTAAATAACAAAATAAACAACTTTTGTTATGTGCATATTTGCCGAAACCCCAATAGGAAATCATTATTTTTAATTTCAGGCCTCCCTTATAACCTCCACTCCTGCCCGTCCCTAGAAATGTTATTATAGCTTATTATAATGAAGGCGTTAGTACTAATTCACGTACCGAGTTTGGTTTAATTCGGTTCAGTCTTTAGTGCCAAATAAAATTGGTGACTCCCGCTATAGTTTTTAGCGTATAACTCATTTATACTTCCGTATACGGCAAAAGTGCATATAACACAAGTTACCCTACATTACAAAATAAACAACTTTTGTTATGTGCATATTTGCTGAAAAAGCAATAGGAAACGAAATATCGCTACTTTTATTTTCAGGCCTCCCTTATAACCCCCACTCCTGTTCGTCTTAGAGAATATTAATATAGCTTAAAGTCTAAGTTGGGCTAATAGTAATATACATACCAAGTTTCATAAAATTCGGTTCAGCCGTTTATGCGTGAAAAGGTAACAAACAAACAAACTAACAAACAGACACGAAAGAAACAAAATGCAGTTATGGTGTCTATGGCATGTGAAACGAAAAGTTATCGTGAAATTTCGCGAAAAAAATCAATGTACAGACAGAGGTTACAATTTTATATATATATATATATATATATATATATATATATATATATATATATATATATACATATATAATTTTGAACGGACCTCATTTTCGTTATCTCCTGGTTTGGATCAATGGACATTTGAAGAAACTTCCAAAAATCGAATAATGAGCTCAATAGCTGATTTCCCTTAAGGGTAATCTGCTAAGGGGCAGACTTATGGAAAAGTTGAGAACAGGTGTTTGAGACCAACAGTTTGTCCAGCTTATCGGTGATCTACTTCGTTTAAGCTGCCTATATATGACGTACTTCATGATTTATTATCAGCTCTTAAAATGCTGGAACGACCACATCGGCGTCATCTGGTGGCTGTGTTTGTCCATTGTCGTCACCCCAGGTTAACACTAATTAAAGTGTGTGAGCCGTCACGCGAGTCGGTAACACGTCACTGCCTACTATATGAGTGGTAAGCATTCATTGTGGTCTCCCGCTAGACTTCTCTAATTTTGGACTACTTGCTTCCGTAAGTCCAACCACAGATCATCAAGGTACCTCAGCCTTAATCTGTTTCTTTACCTCTATCTCAGCCTGAGGTACCATCCGTTTTAGCAGATTTTCCTTAAGGGGGCAAATACATATATTTGTCTGCTTACGCTCTAGCAGTCACTAGTATTGTTTAATCGTTACCAAACTCGATATTTAAAAGTTTTATGTAAAAATAAAGATCGAGTTTGTTAATAGCAGAAATCGGAGTAGTGGAAGGAAGGGGTTTGAAGGAGGAAGTTCCAAAATTCTCAATATGTTCCTTATTATGTGTCAGATCAGAAAATTTTATTAAACCAGTCTTATTGCAATTGTAAAATTCCGTAAATGTAGTTATGAACATTTTCATTATGTTGATTATTCACCGAGATATTTGTAATTGAACAGATTCCAATCAAGGGAAATTAACTATTGAGGTTGCACTCATGACGCGATTTTTGAATAATTTCTTCAAATGACACCATATATGTATATATATATATATATATATATATATATATATACATACAGATGTCTGTTAACGCTCTAGCGGTCACGAGTTTTGTTTAATCGTTACCAAGCTCGATATTTAAACGTTTTATGTAAAAGTAAAGATCAAGTTTGTCAATGGCTGAAATCGGACTAGTGGGAAGGAGCTTGTTTAGAGGGGTGGTGGGATTTTCGAAAATTCAAAATATCTCCAATAATATACGTCGATCGAAAAAATGTAGGCATAGACCCAATTATATTGAAAATTTAATGTTCTATAAAGTTGTCGTATACGTTTTTTTACTAACTTGTTTAATAACCGAGATATATGCGTTTTAGTTTTGACTTTATCTAGTAGATGACGAAATTGAGGTCCGTTCAAAATTGTATATATATTGTGTTGATGTTCTCGACCAGGTTATATTTATATATGGTGTTATTGTTCTTTTTGGAGTTTTGGTCAATGTTGATGAAAAAAACTTAGTTTATACTGATATTTCGAGAATATTTATTTTCTCTTCTTCAGGGCTGTAAAATTACAGGTACTACTTTATAATATTGCACATTGTTATTAAACTAGAGAGTAAAAGGGGTGTTTTTTTTATTATTACTTACCAAGACTAAAGATACTTAAAAACTATTACACATAACTATTGCACTTAGGACTAGGGTTATAGTAACCTCCCTTGATTTGTTTAAACAGTAGGGTCACAGCCTTATGTTTTGTATATCTATATTATATTGTCTTTTGTTTGTTGAACTATATTATAATTATTATACTGCAGTTGTTATATTATGATAAACTATTGTTAAGTGTTTTTACAAGTATTGTTATATTTTATTAAAGCTATTTTCATGTTGTATGAAAGTTATTGTGTTATTGTTATGTTATTAGGTTACGGCTGTTATTGTTATGTATTATTACAATTATTGCTATGTTATATTAAAGCTATTCTTATGTTGCACCTAAGTTACTATTTTTATTGTTATATTTATTATGTTACAACAGCTATTTTTGTGTGTTATTACAATTATTGTCATATTTCATTAAAGCTATTCTTATGTTGTACCATAGTTACTATATATTTTATCGAAGCCACCTTCATGTTGTGTTATAGCTATTATGTAATTCTACTCTGTTACAACTATTATTGTTATATGTTACCACTATTATTGTTATATATTGTTAAATCTATTTTCATGCTATATTAATGTTACTATGTTGTAGTTATTTTTATGTTACAACTATTATTCTATTATGTTACAACCATTATTGCTGTTTGTTGCTACAATTGTTGTCATATTTTATCAGAGCGTCCCTCGTGATCAAAAAATTTTAAATAATCATTCTTACTGCAAATGTTATGTTCTATACAAGTTGTTATATACGTATTTTCAATATATTGGTTATTAGCCGAGATATTTGCATTTTTTGTTTTCGGCCTTCAGTAAACCCACACACCTCTACTCATGTTACCTGAACAAAAAGCTGTTATATTATGAAGCTTTTTATTTGGAGCCTAAATACCAAATATTGTTTTCATTGAACTTTCATGCCCTGAGAAAATTCCAAATACATGAGCCCGTGGCTAAAACTGAATGGTTAACCCAGCACCTGCGTGACGGACTTGCATTGCAATTTTGAGGTGGCCATATTATTATTGAGCACTACTTTAATAGCAGATTTCCCTTAAGGGAATCCTTTACTTATCCTGAGTAAATCCATTGCAATACCACGTCTAACATTCCGAGACAAATTACTTTCTTTGTCGGTTAGCTCACAACTCATTTCCTCTCGACAAAATTGTACGTATGAGAATGAAATTATTCCAGAAACTATTTAACTATTAAAACCGAGACGGGGAGTCGGAATGTCAATTTCCTTAGCTAGGATTAAGCTATTTGCGAGGGGCATTACGGCTCGGCTGGCCTGCAATCATGTTAAATCAGAAGTCGGGTGATGCAAACCCGAAGGTGACCGGTGTGCAATACGTGTGGTTCTCCGGCTAGCACTCCTGACCTCATTCTTAGGAAGATTGCTCCAATACAATCATGATAACTTCCAAGAGACAGGACATGCAGCAGGTAGAAACCATTACAATGATTTCAAGAGCATAACTTAGTGTATACTCATAGTAAAAAATAGATAAATACTTTAAAATAAAAAAGAAGAAGAAAGAAATTTATTTGGATCAATAGGTACTTGAGTATTATACACAAAGTGTTATTATACAAGATTTGTTACATAATTATTAGATTTTGGTACAACCTAGACGCAGTCGTTCTTCAGTGGTTGGACCTAAATTATAATGTATGGCTCCACTTGACATGGGAATGAGTGCATGATATTTCCTTACATGTTGTTGAATGTGAACTGAAATAGGAGCAACTTCCAATTCCCTTTGGATTTTTTTTTCATTTTAGCAGGTTTCCCTTCAGGTTATACATATTACGTGATTACTGAAATTTCCTCTTACGCCCGTTCATGAATCCTACCAAGGAGATGTGAAAAAATCCGACACGCGGGGGCTGAGTTAACTAAGATTTCTCACGTGCGTCAAGTATTTCCATCTATCTCAAAACTATTTAACATATAACATATAATTATTATATTAACGCAAGTATGCTCATTTCTGCAAATATTTTAAGTATAGTCCTACATTATAATTTTTTGAAAATGTTATTATGTTTCAAGTAGTGTAATACGAGGTCTATATACGGGCTACAGTCATGTAGTAATTCAGTCAAAGTGTAGTTTAGGTCTGTATTATTATAAGACATACGTATACAAAAAATAGATTGACAAGCCTATAGAGTAGTCAACTCCTCCTAATCATGGACGTGTTGTTATACAACCCAGATAGATGTATAATAAAACAAATTTTGCAAGTAGATTTTTGACATATAAGTGTGATAATAAGGAACACCTTGGATACGGAACTATAAAGCTTGAGATGCATTGGAGAATTAAATAAAAGTCCGTCACGCAGGGGCTGCGTAAACTAAGCAGATTTCCAACGTGAAGTTTTACAGTAGATAAATCTGCTCAATAACAACTGTAGTAGTAGGAAAACCTCTAAACCTATTCACGAGGGACGAACATAGCCGACTCCTGCCGACCACACGCAGAATACAAATGCAAATATCTCGGTTAATATTCAAGATACAGAATAAATGCATTGAACAATATTTATAGTAAATTTAATTTGCAATAAGATTCATTTTATACAATTTTTCGATCCGACGCATAATAACGGAGATATTTGGAATTTTCAAAAATCCCCCCTCTAACCCCCCCCCCCACTGGCCAGATTTCAGCCATTAACGAATATGATCTTCCTTTTTACATAAAACGATTAAATTCCGAGTTTGGTAACGATCAAACAAAAATTGCGACCACTAGAGCGTTAACAGACATATATATATATATATATATATATATATTATATATATATATATATATATATATATATATATATATATATATATATATATATATAATTTTGAACGGATCTCATTTTCGTCATCTCCTGGGTAGGATCGATGGACATTAGAAGAAATTTTGCGAAACTCGCTTCATGAGTACGACCTCAATAGCTGATTTCCCTTTAGGAAAATCTGCTAAAACATATGTTTATGGAAGAAAAGGAGTGTTTATTTATTGGCGCAGTATGGCTGCATTTTCAAACTACACACACACACACACACACACACACACACACACACACACACACATATATATACACAGTTTTGAACGGACCTCATTTTGTCTCCTTCTCGGTAGGATCGATGGAAATTTGAAGAAATTTCTCAAAAATCGTGCCATGAGTACCTACAACCTCTATAGCTGATTTTCTTTAGGGGGAATCTCCTAAAAATATATTACATACGTTAGCTCGTGAGAAGCCTCATTCACAAAAGTAATAATATTGGAGAAGACAAGGGGACTGGTTTAATACTCAGCCTTGCTCGGGGAGAACTGTGAATTCTCAACTCCAGGCACACTTAGACTGAATTTACTGAGGCATTAAGTCCCAAGGAGATGAAGCACTAGAAAAAAAATTCACTTTATTGCAGGACTAACCCTGATATACATTTACATTTCTAACAGTTTCCATCTTATTCCTACTGTCTTCATATAAGAATACCTTTTTCTTTTCATTTATAGCTGGAAAGGCAATATTTATAAAGGTTATGAAATATTAGCTTAATAATTTTAAGGGAAGCGGTGTTACAGAATTAGATATTCTCTCTTCACCACAATGTATGTACCATCATCATGAGAGATAAAAAAAAATGTCCGTCACGCAGGGGCTGCATAAACTAAGCAGATTTCCAACGTTAAGTTTTACAATAGATGAATTTGCATACTTGTAACGCAAAACATCACCGAGAATATTTGGTGGCCAGTACAAACGAAAATTAAATAAATTTTACACAACACACAACAAACAACCTCTCAGAGCTGAAAGATAGAAATATTATTGGGCGGAAAGAAAAACAATTACTAAAAGTCGTTACGGCTGTGTAAACTAAGCAGATTTCCCATGTGAAGTTTTACAATACACAAATCTGCATACTGGTAACACAATACCACCGTGATTAAATACAAACGGTAATAAGAAATCTTTCAGTTAATTAAAATAAATTCCCAACTGAAACGGCTTCTGAATTGTAAGAATAATTTATATTTTAATAACTCAAATTTTAGTAGTCCAAGAACAAAAGAAGGATGAACAGAACGTATTTGCATAAATCTCACAAAGTAATGAAGGTAAGGTAAGGTTAGAAGAAGCTTCCACCTGAGCCGAGTACTGGCGGAAATGGCCGACCTAATCCGAACTATACCCGACCATATCATTACTTCATAAAAATGCAAATATCTCCGTTAATATTCAAGATAGAATAAATGTATATAGCCATATTTATAGTAAATTTAATTTGCAATATGATTGGTTCTGTACAATTTTTTGATCCGACGTATAGTAACGGAGATAATTCAGATTTTCGAAAATACTCCCCTCTAAACCCCCCCCCACCCACTGGTCCGATTTCAGCCGTTAACGAACTTGATCTTTCTTTTTACATAAAACGACTAAATATCGAGTTTGGTACCGATCAAACAAAAATTGCGACCGCTAGTGCGGTAACAGTCATATATATATATATATATATATATATATATACAGTTTTGAACGGACTTCATTTTCATCATCTACTAGGTAGGATCGATGGGCATTTGAAGAAAAATTTCGAAAATTCCGTCATGAGTACAACTTCAATAGCTGATTTCCCTTAAGGGAAATCTGCTAAAATATAAGTGAATATAATGTATTAATTATTGGAAACTATTAATTATATCTACTTCTGCAATTTAGGTAATTTAATTAGCTATATTAAGATTAAGATTAGTGTCATTAACTAAATTGAGCATTCTTTATACATAAAAAGGGCGTAATAACCCAGAAGTTTCTAGCCCCAAAAAACAGTTAACCTAACCTCTAAACCTATTCACGAGGGACGATAGTTATGGAAACGGCCGCCAGAGCTCTCGTCGGAAACTCCGAACATAGCCTATTGGTGAGCACACGCAGAATACAAATGCAAATATCTCGGTTAATATTCAAGATAGAGAATTAATATATAGAACAATATTTATAGTAAATTTAATTTGCAATAAGATTGGTTCTATACAATCTTTTGATCCGACTTATAGTAACGGAGATATTTCGAATTTTCGAAAATCCTCCCCTCTAAACCCCCCTCCTACTGGTCCCATTTCAGCCGTTAACGAACTTGATCTTTCTTTTTACATATAACGACTTAATATAGAGTTTGGTATCGATCAACCAAAAATTGCGACCGCTAGAGCGGTAACAGACAAATATAGAGATATATATAAATACAGTTTTGAACAGACCTCATTTTCGTCATCTACTAGGTAGGATCGATGGACATTTGAGAAAGAAAAATGTCGAAAATTCCGTCATGAGTACAACCTCAATAGCTGATTTCCCTTAAGGGAAATCTGCTAAAACGATTAAATATCGAGTTGTGTAACGATCAAACAAAACACTGTAACTGACAAATATATATATAACTTGGGGGTGGGCGTTTAAAGAGGAGGAATTTTGAAAATTCTTAATATCTCCGTTATTATGCGTTGGATCAGAACTTTCACTTGACCAATCCTATTTCAAATGCTATTTTCTATAAATATTTTTATACACATTTATTCCCTATCTTGAATATTAACCGAGATTTTGTATTTTTCAGTTTTGAGCCTTTAGCAAACCCCCATTTCTAGTCATGTCAAGAATAAGCTGTTTTATCATGAACCACTTCATTGCAAGGTAAAATACCAAATATAGTTTCCACTGGTTTTACTTTGTGAGATATATGCAAATATGTTCTGTTGACCACCCCCACCCCCTCTCCCTCTTTTCTTCTTGGATTACTAAAATTTGAGTGGTTGAGATAAAAATGATTCTGATTCATAACAATAGTTATTTAGTAAATAGTTTTCAATAAAATTAATATTATCTGAAACTAATTGTTATCTTTCCTGTCTATCCATCTATTCAGCGCAACGAGGTTGGCTAGCCTGTATGTTTACAATTCAGGGGCTTTCCGTTGAAGAGATAATTAACTTGTAAATTGACTGTCGTATCTTTCATTACTGTTTTTATTTATTCACTGAACATTCACGGTAGTATTACCTATTTACCTATTATGCTAATATCTAGATGAATCTATTGTAAACTTTCGCCAGGAAAGTCTGCTTAGTTTACAAGCCCCTGCATGACGGACTTTATTTTTAGCAGATTTCCTTCAAGGGAAATCAGCTATTGAAGTCGTACTCATCACACGATTTTCGAAATTTTTCTTCAAATGTCCATCGATCCTACCTAGGAGATGACGAAAATGAGGTCCGTTCAAAACTGTATATATATATATATATATATATATATATATATATATATATATATATATATATATATTTGTCTGATACCGTTCTAGCGGTCGCAATTATTGTTCAATCGATATCAAACTCGATATTTAGTCGTTTTATGTAAAAAGAATGATCAAGTTTGTTAAAGGCTGTAATCGTACGAGAGGGAGGGCCCCCGGGTTAGAGGGGGAGAATTTTGAAAATTCGAAATATTTTCGTTACTATACGTTGGATCGAAAAATTGTATAGAACCAATCTTATAGTCAATTAAACGTACTATAAATATTGTAGTATACATTTATTTTCTATCTTGAATATTAACCGAGATATTTGCATTTTTTAGTTTTCAGCCTTTAGCTAACCCCCACTTCTATTCATATTACATAAACAATACTCAGTTATGTAATAAACCACATCATTCGAAGCTTAAATACCAAATATTGTTTTCAAGAGAAATGTATTATACGAGATACAGGTAAATATGTTCTGATGATCCCACCTCCCCCCCTTCTTAAGTTTTTGGACTAATAAAATTTGATAGGTTGAGATGTAAATTATTCTGATTCATTATAAATTACGGTACTAGATATAGAAAATAGTTTTCAATAAAATTAATACGTTATATTCAGATATATTACATTTCAGATGCTTTCCATCGGGAGGTTTCTTATTATCGTTTCTATTTATTCACTTAATATTCACAGTGGTGTTTGTACCAGTATGTATATTTATCTATTGTTAAACTTCACGCGGGAAATTAGCTTAGTTTAAGCAGCCCTTGCGTGACGGACTTTTTCTACCAATATTTTGATTTGTTATGTTACTTCAGTATGATTTATTAAATAAAATTATAAATCTGCTTTTCACTACTGTGAAAAAGTTTCAATCTTGTTTTCCTAAGTCTTGTTTTGATTTATTGAATGGATTTCCTCAATTAGTTATTTTATCCTTATTTCACCCTAACAAGCTTTCACAGTAAGCCAAGCTTTTCCAATGTCACAAATTTCCTGTCCGATATCCCGGGCTTCTATAAAGCCTAT
Organism: Riptortus pedestris; assembly: GCA_019009955.1. NCBI lineage: Eukaryota > Metazoa > Arthropoda > Insecta > Hemiptera > Alydidae > Riptortus > Riptortus pedestris. The sequence continues at coordinate 97,654,893 of CM032231.1, read as the reverse complement.
GCGGTCCGTGGATTGATCCGTTCATAATAAGCCGCCCTTTCACTGTCGGGATTTGGAGGAAATGTCGCCATACTGTGGCATTTGGACAGCTCGGTTCGGATTCCGAGGATTAAATAGTGCATTCATTAGTAACAGCTGATGACCATCAAGGTATCACAAGCTACCATCAGGTGTTACTCAAAGCGTAGGCATGTTTTAACTCGGCTAATTAAAAGGAGTGATTTGTTAACATCAATGGAAGAGATAACAAAGACTGCTCAATGACTACGTTAGAAAAATTCTCATTGGGTTTGTCCCACCTTTCTATGAACAATTAAACTTTGGTTTGAAACCTACATTTAAAGGTAACTTTGTTCTCTTACGCTATTGACGACGTACTAATGACCCGATTTTCGAAAAAATCATCATTGATCCTACCTAGAACATGACGAAAATAAGGTCCGGTTAAATGTATGGTCCGAAAACTGTGTGTGTGTGTGTGTGTGTGTGTGTGTGTGTGTGTGTGTGTGTGTATATATATATATATATATATATATATATATATATATATATATATATATATATATATATATATATAAAATTGTAACTTCTGTCTGTACATTGATTTTTTTCGCGAAATTTCACGATAACTTTTCGTTTCACATGCCATAGACACCATAACTGCATTTTGTTTCTCTGGTGTCTGTTTGTTTGTTACCTTTTCACGAATAAAATAGCGATATTTCGTTTCCCCGGTTTTTTGGCAAATATCCACACAACAAAAGTTGTTTGTTTTGTTATTTAGAGTAACTTTTGTTATATACACTTTTGTCGTATACCTAAGCATAAATGAGTTATACGTTAAAAACTACTGCGGAAGTAAATAAGTTTATTTGACACAAAAACTCAACCGAACTAAACTCGGTATGTGAATTACCACTAACGCCTTCCTTATAACAATCCATACTAACATATCTATGGACGTGCAGAAGTGGGGGTTATAAGGGAGGCCTGAAATTAAATATAGTGATATTTCGTTTCCTATTGGGGTTTCGGCAAATATGCACATAACAAAAGTTGTTTATTTTTCTATTTAAAGTAACTTTTGCTATATTCACTTTTGTCGTATAGACAAGTATAAACGTGACATACACTAAAATCTAAAGCGGGAGCCAACAATTTTGTTGGGCACTAACGATTGAACCGAACTTAGCAAAACTCGGTAAGTCAATTAGCATTAAATCTTCCATGATTATAAGCTATATTAAAAATTTTAGGTCCAAACGGGAGTGGGGATTATAAGAGAGGCTGAAATGCGAGAAGTCTAATGCGGGAGCGGAAGATGACGGGAGCCTTACCAGTTAATTGAGTTTAATTATTTCCCGTCTGGCATTGCTGGAAGTGATTTCCAGTGAGATTCACTATTACAAATATAATCTTACGTGCAAAACTTTGCCTAAACTATTTGAGCACGGGTTGGCTTTTGAAAGAAAATATGTTCATTATGGATGATATTTAATTGTAATAAATGCTACCCATGATTATGGTTTGAATTATTGAAAAACGGTGAGTCATAAAGTGTAGAAGGATAAATTAGGAACACATTTTCATTTATCCTTCAAAACTAAAATTTCTATTCCATTAATCGCCAAAAGTTACCCTTCAGGGTTGCTTATTTCGGAAAATCATTACGTCGTGGAGGGCAGTGCAATTGTACACATTGAAGTCTTACTATCAAAATACCATCATTAGTCAGTCAACAATAATTTCCCGGGCATTGATGTGTACCTTAGGTAGTATATATATATATATATATATATATATATATATATATATATATATATATGTATATATATATATATAACACACCATATACAAATACAACCTGGTCGAAAACATCAGCAAAATTATGTATATATATATACATGCTGTTATATTATGAAGGTGAGGGAGGCCTGAATTTAAAAATAGCCGTATTTCGTTTCCTATTTATTTTTGGGCAGATATGCACAGGATAAGAGTTGTTAATGTTGTTATTTAGAGTAACTTTTGTCATATTCACTTTTGCCGTTTAATAAAGTATAAACGAGATATACACTAAAAAAGTAAACTGGGTCCAACAATTTTATTGGGCACCAACGATTGAACCGAACTGAACAAAACTCGGTATGCGAATTAGCATTAGTTCTTCCATGTTTATAAGGTATACTAAATTTTTTAGGTTCGAACGGGAGTGGGGGTTTACTAAGGGCCGAAAACTAAAAATCGCCGATATTTCGGCTAATATTAAAGACAGTGAAAATAAGTGGATGCCAACCTTTATAGATCTTTTAATTTGCAAAAAGATTGGTTCTATACAAAATTTAGATCCGACTCACACTATCGGAGATATTTCGAATTTTCGAAAATCCTCCCCACTAAACTCCTCCTCCCAATGATCCGAACCGAACCGTTGAAGAACATGATCCGTCTTTTAACGTAAAACGTTTAAATACGGAGTTTGGTAACGAACAAGCGAAAATTACGACCACTTGAGTGTTAACAGGCTAATACACCTCTATCTTTATATATATATATATATATATATATATATATATATATATAATTCTAGTGTACGTGTGTATGTCACTGAACTCCTCCTAGACGGATGGACCGATTTGATTGAATTTTTAAATACTCGTTCGGGTGATGCCCCGGATGGTTTACCGCCGCAGATGGAGCAGGTCTCCGGTCGAAGGGCGAAGGGCAAGGTTATTGGAAATGTATTGAAATGTTATTATGTTTATCTAATGTATGTCCTTAGAGTTTAAGTATGTCATCTAAATAAAGATGTTTTCAGGTGCGAGATGTTTTCACTTTCAGACATTTATTTATTATCCAAATTTATTTTACTTTGATTTGAATATTTCAATTATTTTCTTTCAGGCAAAAATCAAATTAATGCCTGACGAAGATGGACGTATTTCCATTGAAAATTTGCCAAACAAAAATTCCAACCGCTGGAGCAGATAGCCGAAATCCTCATAATGACGATACTTCCCAGCGATATAGCCTCAAAAATAGAATTATTTTCTTTTCTTTATTTATATTTATGTATTTGCATTAGTATTGTTTTGATTTATTTCAATTTTATGTCTACAACTGTTTGTTTTTAAGGACGTGTAGCGCGCATTCTACCAGATAATCATACTAAAACTAAAACGTCTTCTTTTCCTTCTCTCAGTTTTCCTTATCTTTTTGCGTACCAAATTTTTGGCGATATATTATATAATATTTGTTTTTAGGCATACGTGCACATAACTAATGTTGTTTTTTGCGTTATTAAAATAAGATTTTTTTACACATAATATTATTAAATTTAATATCCTAACCGCTTGTTATATCATGCAGGACAACGTCTGCCGGGTCAGCTAGTATATATATATATATATATATATATATATATATATATATATATATATATAAAATTGCTTAATGTTAATATAACATGAGACTCAGTGAGGGTTTACTGAAGGCTGTTCAGCTCTAGCACAGGCTAACCTAAACCCCCAGAAGAAAATTGTTTATTTAAAAACTTGATTGTGCTGCGAGGATATAGAAAAAGAGATATCAGGGGCATTAGAGAAATGTCAAACACCTACTTGATAAATCGTTTTCCTTTCTCATTTCCATCAGTTACAATGAGATGAACATCCCTTTCCATCTCTCCTAATCTCTTAGTGATTGCTGAAATAACAGTCTGTCCATAGCCTTTTCCTCTTTCTGCCGGTAATGTTTTAACCTAAATAGTAGTCAACATATTAAACATTAAGAATTCACAATACAAATACACAGACACAGTGGAAAATACAAGAAAATTGCCAAAAACCGCATCATGAGCGCAACATCAAAGTTATTTACTCAAATCCCAAATAACTCTGTAATAAAGTTTTTCCGTCTGAAATATCCATAAAATATATATTTGCTGATTGCACTTAAAGGAAACCAATTGCCAAAATTGCCAAAGTGATCATTCCCTTGAGACAAACAATTCCACAGGTAGAAAGCATTTTATCTACTAAAAAAATGTAGATAACATGTTTTATAATCTAAAAAATGAAAACAATATACATAACAATATTTATAGAATACTACATTTAGAATAAAATCGGTTCTATAAACTTTTTCGATCCGACCTATTATAACGGAGATATTTCGAATTTTCATAATACCCCCCTCTAACCCCCCTCCCCATCCGATTTCAGGAGTTATCGAACTAAATCTTTATTTTGAAATGAAACGTGTAAATGTCGAGTTTGGTAATGATCAAACAATCCTCGGTCCTATAAACTTCTTCGATCCGACATGTAATAACGGAGGTATTCGGGTTTTCGAAAATAATGTCATGATTACAACCTCAATAGCTCGAAATCTGCTAAAACTATGATTGTGCTGTGTAGCTTTTGATATGGTTACTCTTGCACAATATTTTTTTTTTTCAGTAGCAACAAAGGTGACCAAAGAGTTACAAAAAACCTAATCATGAAGTATAACAATATTTCACATACATAACTTGTAATGTTACGAAAGCGTTGCATTATCCTGATTTGGGATCGACCTAACACTCAGAGCAATATAACACAAAACTCACTTGTCATGCATGACTCGAACAATATTATTGAATTTAAAAATCTGACGTGGACCACACGTGACTTCCTTGTAATTCTTCAACGTTAAACATACAGAATGATTTGCTGCACTTCATTTAATATCCTTTCATTTAAAACTGACATATGATATCTCCGTTCCATATAATAGGATCAAAATATAGCACACAGCATAATATATAGGTCTCTTGATGATAAATAACGTCACGCAGGGGCTGCATAAACTAAGCAAATTTTCCACGTTGCAGGATAGAAATATGCCCTATAGTCTTATAGAGATCAAATAAGCATTTTGAGACCGTTAAATCACATATGATGAAATGATCACACTTCGTATTTGTTTATAACTCACGTAGTAGAAGTAGAAGCTTACACGAGTCTCTAAACCGATTTCGTGATCTCAGAAAAGTTAGGGAAACGGCCGAACTAACTTTCGGCGGAAACTCAAGAACAGAACCAACAATAGCTGATCTCATCACGCCCGTTATTCGTACACGCTTAATAAAAATGCAAATATCTCAGTTAATATTCAAGATAGATGATAAATGTATAACAATATTTATAGTAAATTTAATTTTCAATAAGATTGGCTCTATACAAGTTTTCGATCCGACGTACAGTAACAGAGATATTTCGAATTTTCGAAAATTCCCCCCTTTTAATGACGTGGTTCGTGATATAAAAGCCAGCTATTAATATGACAAGTAGGTGTGGGGGTTCACTGAAGGCTGAAAACTAAAGAGGGCAAATATCTTAGTTAATATTAATAATAGAGAAAATATGTATATAAAAATATTGCTAAATAATTAAATTTGCTATCAAATTAGTTCAATACTATTTTTCGATGCAATTTATAAGAACGAAGATTATTCGAAGTTTCAATATTCCTTGTCTAAACCACCCCTCCCCCAGATTTCAGCAATTAACGAACAGTATCTGTAGTTTTACATAGAACTTTTATATTTGGAGTTTGGTAGTAATGATACGACTAAATCTGAAATCGAATACTAGAATGGCAACACACAACACACACGCATGCATATGTATATATAAAAAATAATGTGATTTATTATGTATCAGAGTATTGTTTACGTAACATGAGTAGAAGTGGCGGTTTGGTGAAAACTGAAAAATGCAAATATATCGGTTAATATTCAAGATAGAGAATAAATGTATATAACAATATTTATAGTAAATTTAATTTGTAATAAGATTGATTCTGTATAATGTTTCGATCCGACGTATAGTAACGGAGATATTTCGAATTTTCGAAAATCCTCCCCTCTAAACCCCCCCTCCCACTGGTCCGATTTCAGCCGTTAACGAACTTGATCTTTCTTTTTACATAAAACGCTTAAATATGAAGTTTGGTAAGGATTAAACAAAAATTGCGACCGCTAGAGCGGTAACAGACAAATATATAGATATATATATATATATATATATATATATATATATATAGATATATATATATACAGTTTTGAACGGACCTCATTTTCGTCATCTACTAGGTAGGATCGATGGACATTTGAAGAAAAATGTCGAAAATTCCGTCATGAGTACAACCTCAATAGCTGATTTCCCTTAAGGGAAATCTGCTAAAAATTGTAACCTCTGTCTGTACATAGATTATTTTCTCAAAATTTCACGATAACTTTTCGATTCACATGTCATAGACACCATAACTGCATTTTGTTTCTTTGGTGTCTGTTTGTTTGTTTGTTACCTTTTCACGCATAAACAGCTGAATCGAATTTTATGAAACTTGGTATGTATATTACTACTAGCCCAACTTAGACTTTAGGCTATATTAATATTCTCTGAGACGAACAGGAGTGGGGATTATAAGGGAGGCCTGAAATTAAAAATAGCGATATTTCGTTTCCTATTGGTTTTTCGGCAAATATGCACAGTACAAAAATTGTTTATTTTGTTATTTAGAGTAAATTGTGTTATATAAACTTTTGTCTTATACCTATGTATAAATCAGTTATACGCTTAAAAATATAGCGGGGGTCAACAATTTTATTTCGTATAACGAATTATAAACAAGATATACGCTAAAACCTATAGCGGAAGTTGACAATTTTTATGGGTGCAAAAGCCTATTATCTCATGCACATTACTGAAGGTTTTTAGTTTGTCATTTAAAATAACTTTTATTATACACACTTTTGTCGTTTAACGAAGTATAAACGAGATATACGCTAAAACTATAGCGGGAGTAACCAATCGAATTAGTACAAACTAATGTCTATTTTATATAGGCGCAAGAATGTTATGTTTTAAGACTTATATGGTAGTTTTATATATAATTCGGATTAGTGAGGTTATAAATCTCCGCTTGGTAACCCTCAAGCGGAAATGGAAGTTGCATGGAGGCTAATAAAGTTAATTGCGTTAACATATTTCCTGTTAAAGGTTGGTACTATTGGAATTTCTTTCTACTTACAACTGACTATTTATAAACTATGTGTGCTCCGAGTGGGTTTGACAGAAAATATGTGCATAATAGATACTATTTAATTATATTAAATGCCATCAGTGATTATGATTTGACTTATTCACGGTGTATAAACAGTAGAGAGGGATTGATTGGGAAATCATTTTCATTTACTCATTTTAATTAAAATTTCTCTTCTATAAGTCCCTTCAGTTACCTGTCCCTTATGGAAAAATAATACGCCCAGACGGGAAGTATGATTTTACACATTTATGATTTCCCGAGCGAAGACGGGTACCTTAGCTAGTATATATATATATATATATATATATATATATATATATATATATATATATATTTGAAAATAACTCATTTTTTTCAATTCCAAGAATAGGAATTTTCAGAAAATGGTAAGCCGTATATAACTATTAGAATATCTTCAGTAGAATAAGATGGACGTAAATAAATTATATTTATTTATTTATTTATTGGATCTTCACAGCTTCGGCGATGTTGCTCTAAGCTAAAGGATTTGTAACTTAAAAAAAACAAAAAAACAATACAAACAAACAAAAAATAACAAAATTAAGCAAAACAGAAATGGAACACTAAGCATAAAAAGAAAACAAAACAGATAAGGAACACAAAACGCAAAAGGAACACAAACCAGAAAAGGAACACAGAACACAAAAGGAACACAAAACATAAAAGGATTACAAAACATAAAAGGATCAAAACACAGAGAGAAAACACGAAAAACAGAGATGATATCAAAACAGAAATGGGAAAGAAATAGGAACGCAGCTCAAAACAGAACTGGAATAAAAAAATATAACACAAAAGGCGAAATTAAACACAAAAACTGAATGAAACACAAAAACGGAACTAGATCTCAAAAATGGAAATGGAACTCAAAAACAAAATGGAAATCAAAAAGCATGAATGGAAATCAAAAAAACAAATATTGAACACAGCAAAGAAAAAAAAATAAATGAGCAAGAGAACAAATAAAGACAAAATTCAAAGTTAGGTGAAAACTGTAAATCAAAACTATTGATATTGGACAATAAAGAAATCATTAATAAAGTATTTAAATATTAAATAAATAAATCAATAATTAAAATAAAATTGGTGTATAAAATGAATAAAAGAAATTTAAAATGATTAAGGTATACATAAAATATAAGTTTTTACTAGTGACTATTTACATAAATAAATTATAATCATAACAAAATATCAGTTTTCTGTAATATAGTCTGCTTAGGTTATAAAACCCAAATGAATCATTTAAGAAACGTACGTAGTCATTCTATTTACATTTTGAGACTTGTTTTTCGTTTACATTTCTTTCTGTATTTATAGAGTAGTTCAAGAAAATTTGGTTATCTTGATTAAGATATAAAATATTTTAATACCTTAAACTCTTTGTAGGTTATAACAAGTTTTAACTTGCCCCAGATCTCGGCTTAACCAAAGGCGCACGATTTTTAGTCAGTGCAAGTTTGTGGATGAGAAATTTCAGAATTATACTTGCAATAAAATTTGATTGCATTTAATCCTTACCGAGACCTATTATAATATTTTCGAAAAAAAAAGGATCTTCAGTTCTCAACTCAGCTATCTTTATTATTTTTTTTAACTAGCAGACGTTTCACCTTCCTGGTCAATAACAATGTTGAAAACATACAGGGTAACTTTGTGAATTGTTATCTATATGTACATGGCTTCCATAATTTTGCTCTTACCAAGCTTAGGTTCCTAGGTAGTAATTTTAAATTGTCAAATACAAAATTAAAGAGCTTTAAGTCAGGGTGAATAAATACAATTAAACATTACGAAATAATGAAGTCTTGGTATACCCTCCTCGCAGATAACCCCAGGAAAAAACTTTATAATGCACCAATCCCTTCTGGAGGAATGTAAAAAAGGCAGGATCTTTTGAAAGGAGGATTAGGCTGTTAATGGATGAAGGAATCAAGGTCAGTACTATCTAAACCTAAAAGATAGCTTTCAAATTCCTTTGGCCGTTTTTTCCCCCACCTTATAATGCATACATCTCTTTGTGGGGCCAATATGCTACCATTTGTATTTTACGACCGGCACCAAAAGTCCAAATCGATCAAAAGTACTCAAAAAAAAAACATCTGTCAAGCGGATTTTTCACGAAATGGAATTACACACGATGACGTTAATCTGTTACACTAGCTCAGACTATCAGGACACTGTAATTGTAAATCTCACATTCTAATAAATTTCTAATGAATTAATAATACATGATTATTATTAATATTTATTATCGTCCACTTTTTGCAACTCAGGCTAATTCGGACGGGTTATCTACAGGTTACCACCCTTTTCTAGCCAGGGTGGGACTTTGATTGTAATAATAATACATGAAACGTAAGTAAGAAAGTAGATGATTAATGATAGAGTTGCTAAAAGTGAAATTCACACGAATAGGAGTGGAGTTTGCTGAGGGCCGAAACGTCTAAAATACAAGTCTTTAATCAATTTAAAGAAAAAAAAAAACAATGGAAAAATTGTAATAATTGTAATTCATTACATTATAACGAAGATGCAAATATCTAGCTTAATATTCACACACACTCACATATATATAATATGTGTGTGTGTTTTATTACTTACGTTATATATATATATATATACTTCATATTTTACGGTTAGGGTCACCAATAAAAAACATTTTTTTCGGTTCAAACTTTAGTGGAACTCCCCTACATGTTTCGTGGCTTACTTGCCGCCTCTTCAGGGGATATCCATTTAAAAAAAATATAAGAAATTAATAACATTAATTTAACGAAACCATTAATAATTATTTTGTTAGATATTGTATTAATAGGTGCCTACATCAACGAGAATGAAATATTTAATAAATCTAATAATAGACTGCTACTAACATTTCTGAAGTGCTCGTTTCCCTGTTGAATTCGTTGCGACTGTCCTCACTAAGGAGGCACTTGATAATGAGGTTCCCGAGGTAGGTTAAGTCAACTGACTACAAATCGATTATTTAGCGTCAGAATTTAAAATCGATTAATTTAAGATAATATGTTATAGAATATATTATTAAGGTATTTAATTTCTGTTTTTTTTTTTTTTTGTTTACCACCCTTTTTCTATTTTTTATTATGTGAATATTCTCTTTTATTTTTCGTTTAGTATTATTTCTTTCTTTATCAATTATTTTAACTTCTTCAAAATTGAAGGTGTGTTTCTTGAAGATAGAATGATCCGTCAAAGCAGTTTCATTTTCATTATTGTCTATACTTTATACGTGTTGCTTTAACCTTTTATTTAGCAAACGCAAAAAACGTGGAAATAAATTTCGAATTTAATACAAATATTTCTAAATTTTCTCCCGAATTCTTTTCAGATATAGATTTACGTAATAAGAAAAAAAGTCGTATTTCATTAGAGAATATAGAAGAAAATAGGCTAATAAATAAACAATAGCTAACATTATATCAATATCTCAAACACATAACATTTGACATCATCATCATCATCATCTATACAAAATTATTTATCTTTGTTTTTCTCACTGTCTAAGAATATTATAATGGAAATTTAAATCGTTAGCACATCAGGAGAAAGGGTCTGGTCTAGTTAATTGGCTTTGATAAATCCCTTGGTTCTTGTTAAACCGTGATCAGAAATTTACTTTACAAATATTGGTGATATTAATAATAAATGTTGTTTGTACTAAGAAAAAAGACGAGCCATATCACGGTAAAAGCAGGCTTATGCAAAATATATAATAAAAAAAGCCTTGAATTCAGAAAGAGAAAATACTTAAGTCATTTTATAAGGTTTAAAATGATGAGGCTTAATAAAATTTAAGGGCTTATCTAGAAAATAGCACAAGAGGAATCAGGGGCCTCTAACCACAAAGGAATGACACGGAAAGGTACTCTAACCAGTAAAGTAGCACAATCAAGACTGCTCTTAGCTTCTTGAAAAGGAAAATTAATTGTGTTCTACTTCTTTAAGGTAAGTATAACTTTTTACCTTAACCATGCTTAATTTCAGAGCCCCACAACTATTCTCCTTTGTGATATTGGCTTATGCATTCCAAAACAGAGGTTGACTAGTAATGTCCTTAACCGTTTGTAAATAAACAATGATCAGTGATTTTTACGAAAATAAGAGCTTATAAACCTACTTTCGTATCATAAAACACGCAGAACTTTTGAAGTAAGTTTCTCAGAACAATCCAGCTTTATTTCCTTCATAACTCACAAGTACTTCACAGAACTTCTCTAAATGAAGACAACACTTGGCTAACTCAGATTAAATCGGGCTTAGTTAAGCCTTTTTAAACTTCATTTTTATTTTTCGTTTGTTAAAGGAGCTTAAGTCAAGTAGGCTATTTTTATAGCCCTCGATTCGCGTTTGTTTTAAAACATTTCATTATATCGGAAATCAGGAAAAAAAGTCGTAATCTTCTGGGTTGGTATTCTGGCAGGTGGATGTGACTTCTAATGTAGGTAGATGGAAGAATGGCTACGCTTCCACTGTAACAATTTATTAAAACGTCAGAGCGCTTTCGATGCAGTGAATCGTCATTAGAGCCGTGCAACCACCTATATTAGAAGTCACTACCTTCCACCTGCCAGAATACCAACTCAGAATATGGAAGCTCGGCAAGCTCAACCTGGCGTCACCTATTGGCACACAGTTACACGGCCCTGATGATGATGCACTGCATGGAAAGCGCTCTGCCGTTTTAATAAATTGTTACATTGGAAGCGTAGTCATTCTTTCATCTACCTACATTAAAAGTCATAATATCCTGTAAAAATACCCCCCCCCATTTCCAATAACCCTGGAACACTGCATTTTAATTGCTTCTAGCAGAGTGACATATTGATTCCTTTGCTATTCTTCTATTCCTTTATACATTTTTAAGATACGGTTGAAGTAAATATGGGGAGGAAATATAATCTAAATTAATGAATGAATTAAAGGATGGACCTACTCCACTCATCTCTCTACATTTTTATCTCAAATTATGCCACTAATACGTATTTGTGTTTTATTCGAACAAGTCTGTATATCATTTCAGTTTAGTAATGTTACTATTATTCAACGATTACAGAAAAATACATTTTTAATCTTGTGTCTTAGACTTTCATCATCCTCATCTAGGATTTGTCGCAAAAATTATAGTTTTATTTTAACGGTCCCTTAGTTTTATTTCATTCCTTAGTTTTATAAATAGCTATATTTTATACTGCTTTAATAATTTTAACAACATTTTTTTTTTTATTTTAAGTTAAGGAATTGAAAATAAATGATACTGAGCGACATCGCCTAGTTGCGGAGCTCACCAAGTAAATAAATAAATAAAGGATGGACAAAGGCATTTTCAAAGTCTTTGCTTCATCGTCAGTTCCCACACATAAAGAAACAAATGTCAATCGGAATAACAAAACTAGAAATAATTATATATAAATTCAAAGTCAGAATATTTGTAGTATATAAAAGGTAAAATGTAAATTACAACTGACTATCCATTATTATTATTAATTGGATACCAAGACCTTCAGACATCACCGAAAGTATTTTGGCAGACAAATATTCACAATTAGCAACTCAACTTGCACACTGATAACATTACAGGACACGATGCCATTAATCTTATAAAAAAGAGGTCATCAAAAGGGGAGTGGAATGGCGTCAGATACACGCAAAACTACGAAAAAAAACATACACTATTCGGGAATTGCTTTTTAGTAATCAGAAGACTAGATGAAAAGAAGTATTTCTTGCTCATATGAGACATGGCCATTCTCGGGTAACACACGGACACCTCATGGACTAGGACTGATCCACTTTTATGTGCATTGAGTAATACACAAATAAGTATCAAGCACATACTTATAGACAGCAGACTAAGAACCAAAAAGACCTATAAAACAGAACCACTTCACGACACCATTGCGACAATCAAGAAACACCTCAAAGAGACACAACTTTACAACCAGATTTAACTTTAAATAATTCTACACTAGACTTAATTAATTAGATTTCTGCTCCTAATAATATCCACTGAAGAAAAAATAACCCCGCTTTTACCTACGGCTGTAGATTTTTTTCCCTTAAGGGAAATGAGCTATTGAGGTTGAACTCATGACACGATTTTCGAAACATTTCCTCAAATGTTCATAGATCCTACATCGTATACAAATATATACGATATATATATATATATATATATATATATATATATATATATATATATATATATATATATATATATATCTAATATATAAAATTTCCATGTCACAATGTTAGAGCGTACTCCTCCGAAACGGCTTTACCAATTATTACCAAATTTTATATGCGTATTCAGTAGGTCTGAGAATCGGCTACTATCTATTTTTCATACCCCTAACTGAGTAATTTAATCATTATCATCCCGCTCGATAACTGATCAATTATAGTGTTTTTAACTGTACTTCGATTAAAATTTCAATTTGCAATGACAATCAACAAATCCCAAGGCCAAACGATGTCTATTTATGGCTTAGATTTGAGTACACCATGTTTTTCACACGGGCAATTGTACATAGCATGCTCTCGAGTGGGTAAACCATCCAGTTTGTTTGTGTTCGCTAAAGATGGGCTAACAAAAAATATTGTTCACGCTATAGCATTAAAAGATTGATGTTGTTTGTTAGTGTTACTATCGTAATTAATATGTGTTATGTAATTTTAAGAAATAAACTATAATAACTTAAAAATAATATTGTTTGGCGTTTGTTATTTTTATATTCACTTATCGTTTATAGCGCTCCATGCCTATCTCATGCATATACCACATACACACTTATAATAAGTAAGTTACTTTTTGTCTACACTAGAATTTATCTAAAAACTAGAAATAATTTATACGGCAAAACAACGTTTGCCGGGTTATCTAGTATATATATATATATATATATATATATATATATATATATTCGTCTATTATTGCTCTAGAGGTCGAAATCACTCAGCCCCTTACACAGTAAAGTTTGAAAATTACTATCACTACTCGCAGGAGTAATATTTTTATTTAAATTCCTAATTTAATAACCCCAGGGTTAAAACCTTTTATAAAGTGCTAGTTAATTTTCGAATAATCAATTTCCATGAAAAAGAATACCAAGTAGAATGCAGGAGCTATGAAATATTCATAGTGTTCATAATGCACTAGGTATGCAGTCTAGTATTTGTGCATAATAGGATGAATGGATTGCTAGGGAAGGCGGTCAAGGATCGTAGATATTAGTGCATATTATACGGCATATTCCAAGGGTGCATTCCATTGCATCATGTATATACATAGTCCTGTGGAACATACGGCTGAAACTCTCAACAAAAAGAAAACTCAGGAGTAGTATGGATAATTGAGAAACTCGTCAGATCGAACTAGAGAGACGAATTATGATAAAAGTGTGTTTGTATTTTTACATGAAACTATGCAGGTGGAAAAATGTATTCCTTTTACATATAACTACCACTTAATTAGTTTAAAATAAATTTTAAGAACTTTTTTTAAGTAAATATTTTTTATCTATTGTGAAATTTAAAATAAAATGGAATCCAAAAAATCCGAGGCGGGTCGATTTAGCGGACTTATATTGATACACGACGAAATAAAAATATATCAAAAGAAGAATCAGACAACAAGTGATAAACGTTGATCATAAGGGCAATAAAACGTCCCTAGCCAACCGCGCCATTAAATACACCCATAACTTTGATTTTGGAAACGAGAGTTTAATAAAAGTCCGTCACACAGGGGCTGCGTAAACTAAGCAGATTTCCCACGTGAAGTTATACAATAGAGAAATCTCCATAGGAGAGCTAAACGGTTACGGCAAAGGGCCGAACTAGCTTTTCGCGGGAAATTCAAAAATCCGTTATCGGCCCAAATATCATAAAAATGCAAATATCTCGGTTAATATTCAAGATAGTTAATAAATGTATATAACAATATTTATAGTAAATTTAATTTGCAATAAGATTGATTCTGTACAAATTTTCGATCAGACGTATAGTAACGGAGATATTTTGAATTTTCAAAAATCCTCCCCTCTAAACCCCCCCTCCCACTTGTCCGATTTCAGCCGTTAACGAACTTGATCTTTCATTTTACATAAAACGACTAAATATCGAGTTTGGTAACGATCAAACAAAAATTGCGACCGCTAGAGCGGTAACAGACAAATATATATATATATATATATATATATATATATATATATATATATATATATATATACACAGTTTTGAACGGACCTCATTTTCGTCATCTCCTGGGTAGGATCGATGGACATTTGAAAAAAAGTTTCGAAAATCGCATCATGAGTACAACCTCAAAAGCTGATTTCCCTTAAGGGAAATCTGCTAAAAAAAGAAAGACATCTAAGCGTAAAAAATAGGAAATAAGGCGATCAATAAAAAGTCCGTCACGCAGGGGCTGCGTAAACTAAGCAGATTTCCCACGTGAAGTTTTACAATAGAGAAATCTGCCTAGTAATAACCTATTCTCACGAGGAAGAATAGTTAGTGTAACGGCCACACTAGCGCTAGTGCGCTCGGCGGAAACTCTCCACACTTACAATACAAATCCAAATATCTCGGTTAATATTAAAGATACAGAATAAATGTATAGAACAATATTTATAGTAAATTTAATTTGCAATAAGATTGGTTCTATACAATTTTTTGATCCGACGTAAGGTAACGGAGATATTTCGAATTTTAAAAAAAAGCCATTAACGAACTTGATCTTTCTTTTTACATAAAACGATTAAATTCCGAGTTTGGTAACGATCAAACAAAAATTGCGACCGCTAGAGCGTTAACAGACAAATATATATATATATATATATATATATATATATATATATATATATATATATATATAGATATATATATATAATTTTGAACGGACCTCATTTTCGTCATCTCCTGGGTATGATCGATGGACATTTGAAGAAATGTTTCGAAAATCGCGTCATGAGTACGACCTCAATAGCTGATTTCCCTTAAGGGAAATCTGCTAACAAACAGTGATAGATCATGTGAAGTATATATTTTTTTAAATTTATTTGAAACTTTAAAGTGATAGTTCATTTATAAATTAATTATTTTGACTACACTTCATTGATCGTGTTAATCGATATATTTTTATTTCGTGACGTATCGATATAAATAAGCTGACTTGACCCGCCAAAGCTTTGTAAGCCATTCCCCTACGAGTGCGGCTTGTGGAAGGTCCTATCCATAGATTGAGCTGTTAGTTTAGTTTCTTTTTTGTAGAAGAATTTATCCTGACGAGGCGCCATATGGACGCGAAACTAGTAGAGAAATAAAATTGGTTATTGATAATCATTTGAAGTTTCCATTCTTTTGTTGACCTTCCGCCGTTGATTAGCTAAAGTGATTTTTTTTTTCTGGCTGCTCCATACTTTCCTGGATGTTTCCCGCCCAGTGTTGTCTATCTGGGATACGATCCTTTCCCTTTTAAGGATATGTGACATTGACTTTGGAGGAAGGTGTTCTCGTTGGTGATCACATGATCTGTATATCATGTCGGTAGTAATAACCTAATAGAATTCCAAAGGTGGGGATAATGGGCCCAATTTATAACGGCCTCCAAGAATAATTCGGGTGTCAGAACCGTCTTCCTGTCAGGATGCTCTTCCAAATTCAACTTATCCCTAACGTATTATCCTGTCACTAAATACTAAAACAGATTTGACATAATAATATAACTCAGTTTCCTTGCTTCATTTTAACTAGATGAATTAATTAACATTTTTAAAACAAGTGCAATACTTCATGTTCCATACAACAGTTTTTATCTTAATTCTAAATTAAATGGGGTTAGAATATTTTTCAGCTTTCAACTCCAAACCCCTATTTCTAAGCATTAGATTTTTTAATTTTTTTTTATATACTACACCACTGTATATCTATCTAAATTGTATCTATATATAAAGTCTCGTTTCGTGTTGAGGTAGCATTCATAGCTCAAATTAGAGTGGGTTGATGCCAATATTGTGTTATTAAAACACTTGTTTTTACTGCATTCTATATTTCCCAATTTCTTGAATTTAAAGGTTTCTACGAATATAAAGATCAAGCTTTTTTAGTGCTGAAATTAGACTGGAATTCTACACACTCAAATAGCTACGTTTTGATGACTGAAATTGAAAAATGTTGTAGCTTAGGTTAGGTTGATAGAAAACTACAAGGTTTTTTTAAGTAGCTTAGTTTTATCGGACAAAAAACTACAAGTGTTCAGTCGTCATTTGAGTTTGAATTTCCCGCGCTCACTGAGTTCATAAACCCGCCACACACATGCAGATCACCAAGGCTGTGGCCTACAGCGGAAACTACGTTGCAGCTCAAGAAGGCATCGGCTAGTTACAAAGATACAGTTCAGTTGGGATTCACCCGTTACAGAGTATAGTCAATCTTTCATCTCCCGCAAAGCTATCATCATATACGGATCACCGCAACCAGCTAGAAGACAGACTCTTATAGGGAACACAGAAAATAACAACGGAAGAAGACTCCACTTCAAGGAAAGTATATGTTTCCCGCAGGTACCTACTTCTAATAATGCTAGCATTATCTACGCAAATTATTAAATGAGTACTCACAATATAGGACCGATCGATCATTCTATTGTATATATATTATTGGCTTGCCGCTAAATTATTTTATAAAGTTAAGTTTCCTTTTGTTTCTTGTTCAACCTCTATATCTATAAAGTGTATTATATGTTGCTTAATCAATTCAATATACTTGATTCTTTGGAGAACTCAAATAGTGACTTGTATTATTTCCCCTCATCTTTCCAGAAAATTAGTAAATATTTCAGTCTAATCCTCTCTTATTCTTGCCTTTAAAAAGCTTCCCGCCTTAAGATTTTGGTGCCAAAACCCGGGACTAAAAAGCTTCCCCGCCCCGACATTTTGGTGCCGAAATAGCTCTATTATTACCGCAAAAGCTAAACGCACGCCCTAACAACAAGGTTGTTAAACCATAATTGTTTATTTGGAAATAATAAAATGACGACACAGTCTTTCGCATGTTACTGAAGGCAAAAAACAAGAAAGCACGAATAGCTCGCCTAATACTCAAGTTACTAATAAATGTAAAGAACAATAACTGTTAGAACATCAACATTTTAACAAGATTGGTTATATAGCATTTTACGATAACGGAGATATTTTCAATTTTCCTATTCTCCACTCCCAACTCTAAACTCCCACTATACCTGGTCGGATTTCGCGTACACTAAGCAGATTTCTTGCGTGATGTTTCACAATAAATAAATCTATATACCTGTAACACAACACCACCGTGAATATTAAGTGATTAAATACAAACGATAATAAGAAACCTCCCGACGGAAATACTGAATACTGAAATGTAAACAAACAGTTCTGCCAACTTCTTACCGGAAAGGAAAACAATTACTGCAATATTATCTGAATATAACGTATTAATTTTTTTACAACTATTTACTATATCTAGTACTGTAATCTATAAAGAATTAGGATAATTTTTATCTCAATCAATCAAATTTAAGTAGTTCAAAAACTTAAGAAGAGGGGCGTCACCAGAACATATTTGCGTGTATCTCGTATAATAAATGTCTCTTGAAAACAATATTCGGTATTTAAGCTTCAAATGATGTGGTTTTGTAACATAACCGAGTATTGATTATGTAACATGAGTAGAAGTGGGGGTTTGCTGAAGGCTGAAAACTGAAAAATGCAAATGTCTCGGTTAATATTCAAGATAGGGAATAAATAAATATAACAATATTTAGAAAACATGCAATTTTCTAAAAGATTTATTCTATACATTTTTCCCATCCGGCGTTCCCCTCTAACCCCCCCCCTTCCCCTGGTCCGATTTCAGCCGTTAATGAATTTGACCTTTCTTTGTACATAAAACGACTAAATATGGAGTTTGGTAACGATTAGCGACCGCTAGAGTGGTAACAGACATATATATATATATATATATATTTATTATATATATATATATATATATATATATATATATATATATATATACATACACAGTTTTAAACAGACCTCATTTCCGTCGTTTCCTAGGTAGGATCGATGGACATTTGATGAAAAATTTCGAAAATCGCGTCATGAGTACGACCACAATAGCTGATTTCCCTTATGGGAAATCTGCTAAAAGAGATAACCAGTGATATGTCCAGCACGATGGAAATCAGGTTAGCTTACGCAGACCCAGCATGACGGAAGTTTTCCCTTGCAAATGAACAATACAGTCAGCGTTCCCATTATCTTCATATCTCCATTTGAATATGTTCAAGAAGAATATTTTTTTTATTTTGATGATATAATCCTCAGCGCTCATTGAATCATTTCGCTTATCCTCATTCTCATTGTAGCAGGTCAGGTATCTGAATGCCGAGCCTAAGTAGAACTGGCGAAGCTCCAAGAATATAAATCAGTTCTGAGGGGGCCAAATTAAAAGTACATCAAGCCCCATTTGTCAATAAATGACCTTACCGGGCCTTATTTAAACCAATGATATTCTCATAATTCGAATTACCATAATAGCGTCATTTCAGCTTTAATTAGCAGATTGCTGGGATAATTGATCTCATTATTCTTGTTATTTGTTTTCATGATCAACGGAATTAAAACAGAATTATTTGTCATTAATTTTCTAATTTGTGTACTATCTCAAGAAAAAGAAATGTAACCCAACAGCCTATTTGTAGATATTATCTTTTATTTTTTATTATAAAACTTTTCTTTTTCTTTAATTAGAAACAGAAAAGTAGTGTAACCCTGACAATTTATAATTTGCTTATAAAATCTAAACTACATTTTCAAAGCAATAATTTAACTTGAGATACAATATTAACGTAGCTAAATCATAAACTCATTAATCCTTTACTTTATACATTGTATTTACCATATATGAGTTATTATTACCTTTCCTTTTTTAATAATATTACTTTCATAACTACGTTAAGAGCATGAAGTATATGTTTACTGCCTAGAATGAAAGCTTACTCCGTAGAACAGTGACCAAACGTCTATGGACAGTTCCAGAATCATTGTCACACGCACACACACACACACACACACACACACACACACACACACAAACTCAAGTATAAAGCAATAGAAAGTTCTTTACACCTTTAAATAGTAACAAAGCTATGGTTTGAACTATATGAGAAAAAAGATTTCCTTGTAAATAATATTTCTTACTTTATTATGCTTAATGTGGGACTACATGCTTACCTCAGACTTTTCTGTCGGGACAAGGAATTAATGTTTTGAAAATTATAGCACATAATCTTCTGAAACTTCTAGAAATTAATTATTTTAAATAATCGATTGAAACATTATTTAACAAATAAAAAAATAATTTTTTATTGAAATTTTCCATTAATCATTTTAGTTTTATTTGACATTTGTGCAGGATTAAGGTCACCCGTGAGTGTTAAGGCGTAGGTCGTAACAGTCCCGTTGAATTATGTCCTCAAATGAACACGGAAGTTTATTTTTGAAGGGCTTTATCAAATAAAATCTTGAGACTCATCCTAAATTGTATTAACCTTTAAATTTTGTTTATAAAGGTTAATGGAATTGTGACACATCCTGATTTGTCAAACATGTAAAAGTGGAAGTTTATTATCGAAAACTATCTTCGATAATGAACTATACATTTTTCCTTCAAATATTGCCGTAGAGCAATATGTGAAGCAGATTTGATTTGTCTGCCTGAATCGTTTTCCAATTGGTATACAGTCAATTTTAAGCTGTTAGTTGACACTTATTGTCTCTCTTTTTGTGAAGGAATTTAGTAGAATGAGATAATCGTGCGTGTGGGAATTTGTACATGCATCTTAATTGGTAGAGTAGTGAACTACATACCCAATGTACCCTTATTTGAGTCCTGCAGGAAAGACATAATTTTTTATCACGCACAAATTTTTAAATAGTTAGGTGATTTTGCTTAATGGAAATTAGACATTGAGGTTGTACTATGACGCGATTATTGAAACATTTCCTCAAATGTCCATCGATCCTACCCAGAAGATGACAAAAATTGATTATAATTGATCCAAGTTTTCCGCTTTCCGTAAACCCGCAATCCTACTCATGACATATTAACAATAAGCTGTTATGTCATGAATCACCTTATTTGAAGCTTAAATACCATACATTGTTCTCATTGAACTTTTAATTTATGAAATAAATGCAAATGCGTTGTGTGATGACACCGGACATTATAATATTAGAACTCAGAACATTGCAATCTAAAAGATAATATAAATATTTGAAGATAACATTAGAAATTCACTTTAAGAGAAAATTAATTAAATAGTTGGTGGCTCCGTTGGTTGCTTTCAGAGGAACTTTCATCCAATTGTGTTATAATAAATATACGTTTTTTTGCGTACTAATTTCTTTGATTTCAATTTAATTAGTTTTATGCGTCTCATTTATTTATCTTTGTGACGTACGCTCTCGGGGTTTTATATTTTTTAATTTTTTTATCCTTTACATGATTTTTTTTTGTGACTGTTTTCTGTTAACCGTGATATGTTTGTTATTTTTTCTTAAGGTTTTTTGTTTGGCAGTAGGCACTGATGATGGAGTTTGGTCTCTGAAAGCAGGATTAATGCACTAGTAGAGGACGAGGTGATTTTATTGATCCTGATCAATCAATCTCTACCGACCAGAATCTCTGGAGAAGTTAAATATTTCTTTAGTTAATGTGAGAAAATATGGATACAGAATGATGCTTTACTGTAAACATCAGGTTCATAATTTTGATGTCCGATATTATAAAATTGCAAAGATGTAATAGGATATTGATATTTGAACTTTAATTTTTTAATAATTTTCTTTTCACACGTACCTAGTGCATTATTCGTATATATCATAGCACTTGTCAAAAATCTCAGTAAACTCTGCCAAAAATCGGTCAGAAATGCACGTATTGCAGCTTGGGCAATTCTTGATGACATTCAGCTGTAGTCTGAAAGATTAAAATATGTTTTTTTTCAATTATTTTATTTTAAACTAACAAAAATAGGGAACAAAACGTTATAACTTGCCATACGATCTAATGAGTCTACAAGAGGAAAAACATTTTATTTGTTTAGTTTCAATAATGGTGTCCCACAGGAGAATGTCCTTAGACCTTTCTTATTCCTTGCCTATACTGCCGACATCCCATCACAATCCGAAACTTCCCTTCTCAAGTATGCAGATGATATTGTTATCTTGACTTCCAATTCAGACCCAAATATGGCATCCGCATATTTACAAGAACTCCTAGCTCTGCTAGAATCATGGTTGACTCAATGGAGGATCAAGGTCAACAGCAGAAATCAAGCCAAGTAACATTTACCCTCCGACGTTCCATTTGCCCTCCAGTTACACTCAATAGCACACTAGTTCCTCGAAAATCACAAATCAGGCATCTAGGACTCACATTAGACTAGCAACTAACTTGGATGCCCACTTCACATTAAAAAGACAAAAAGTAAATCGACGGTAAAGACTCCTACCAAGACTACTTGACAACAAATCTAAACTATCACTACACAACAAACAACTGATTTATACGACAGTACTCAGCCCAATATAGACATACGGACTTGAACTTTGGGTTTCCTCCAAACCTTCGAATTCCTACAAAATCCAAACCCTCCAATCCAGAATACTCCGCAAAATTACAGATTTGCCAATTTATGTATCCAATTTAACTCTCCATAATGACATCAACATTCCTTTTGTCCTTACCCTCAGCAAATCTCAATATCATAAATTCCACTCTTTCCGTCCCGCACAACCTAATCCTTTAGTCGAATCACTTTCATCTAACTATATTCCAGAAAACCGTAGGCGACGTCTGAAGCGTAAGTGGCCAAGAGATCTGCTCGTGTAGTGCACAGTATAACTCCATATAACACAACCCAATGTTCCTTCCATTGTGGGTATTGACAATGGACAACTTCAAACACCTCAAGACAATAATCAAGCCATTCTTACTATCATATAATTTGCTTGTAATATTTAAATATGTTGTTGCAAATAAACGAATAAATATTTAAAAAAAAGTTTCAGTAATATAATTATTTATACAGATACATTGAGTATGAGAAAAATGTTAATATACTTATTTAAATTACCTCTATGTATCAATCTTAAAAAGGTGGCATATTAACACTGCAAGTAAGTAATTTATTTTCACTTAAGTCATTCGTTCGTAACGGCATTTTACATTTCTGCTTTGAGTCATTATCTTTGTACACTGATGCAATTATGTTTGTTAAACGCTTGCGTACTACAGTGTTCCAATTAATCTTAATCCAATTACAACAACCATTTTTGTACGTTTTTCAATTTCTTTCAGACGCCACAAGTACAAATGTATACGTGTTAAACACTGCAAATTAGTGGTGATGAATGCCGTTGCTGGAAATTTTAAGTCCTTGAGGAATGCTTATGCAAATAACACGCGAGAGATCCAGAAACATTTGTCAATTTAATAATAAAAAAAATACTTTCCAACTAGTGTTCCTTAAATGTAAAATTATTCAAAGCAGGCATCCATAGGTGTATTAAATATTCAAAGGGAGTGTTCTTTTGTATATTATTGGCGCTCTTAGCAAGGGCAGTTCAGACCATTTGACAATTGATGAATTATTATTTGATTGCAGCCTAAAAGCAGCCTTGGGGCTTATTCAGCCTCCATATTATTAGCACATCATTAATATTTCCTAAGCAAAAAAAAAAATTATAATCCCATTTTCCCTTTTGTTAAGGAGATATAGAATTGATTTCAATATCTAATTGTCAATTATTTTGAAATGAAAAGAAGGACTTTAAATTTTATTTCAAATAAACGTTTTAAACTAATTCAGATACACGTACACACTTGGATAAACACATACACATTTATATATATATCTTTATATATATAATTCTACTGTACATGTGTATGTCACTGAACTCCTCCTAAACGGCTTTACCGATTTGAATGATTTTTTTTGTATGCGTTTGGGTGCCACCCTAGATTATTTAGATTCAAAAATCAGCCCAGCAGATGGGGCAGGAGTGGGGGTTGTAAGGGAAGCCTAAAATTAAAAATAGTGGTATTTCGTTTACTATTGTTTTTTCGGCAAATATGCACAGGATACAAGTTGTTTGTTTTGTCATTTAGAGTAACTTTTGTTATATTTACTTTTGTCATATAACAAAGTATAAACGAGATATACACTAATCAAGTAAAGTGGAAGCCAACAATTTTATTGGGCACTAACGATTGAACCAAACTTAACAAAACTCAATATGTAAATTCTTCCATGATTATAAGCTATATTAATTTTTTTAGTTTCGTACGGGAGTGGGGGTTATAAGGGACGCCTGAATAAAATTATTGCGATATTTCATTTTCTATTTGTGTTTAGGCAAACGTGCACGTGTTTTTTTTTGTTATTAAAAGTAGCTTTTGTTTTAAACTTAATATTATTAAATTTAATATCCTAATCACTTCAAATATCATTCAGGACAACGTCTTTCGCGTACGCTAGTATATATATATATATATATATATATATACCCGTACATACACAGACATTTGAATGAATAATGCTTATGGTACAAAGAGAAATAAAAACTATTATTAAGGGATGAAAACAAGGAAGTATGAATTGCTGGATTAATATTGTAGTTACGAAAAAATGCATAGAACAACAATTGTATACCATCAATGGCTTAACAGGATTGGTTCCATAACATTTTACGGCGTAACTCATAATAACGGATATGTTTTGAATTTTCGAATTTCGTAAACCCACATTATTTCAGGTCTGATTTCAGCTAATGACCTGTAGTATTGACAGGAAAGGTTAAATATCTAGTATGGAATAGATCAAAGAAACATTTTCGAGTTAGAACGTAAAATCTTAGTTGACGCCATCACACCATCATGAGTTAGTATACCATTAAGAAAAGTCAATGAATTTACTCTCCAAGATTGACAGTTTTTTCTACATTATCAAACGAATAGCCTTCACTATTGAAGATATAAGTATTTAGACATAGATCACTGTTTTACAGACATTCATATGTTCCTAGTAGTTCTTTATTAGGTTTAGGGTACTCACAGGAGGCTCATAAAATATGAGCAAAATTAACAATGTGAAATATTGAATTCAACTAAATGAGAACAATAATTTCTTTTAAAGGAATTAAACAATAAACATTTTTCTGAACATTAAAACCTCAAACTGTTAAGCAGCAATAATAAAGACGCAAAAATTGAAAGTAAATGAAATACAGTTAATTTACTCCGTGAGGTTTATTAAAGAACCAACAGAAGTACAGCTCATTGCTCTAAGTTATCACTGAGGTTTTCCCCAGTAGTTTAAGTAACAGCTGATTGTGAAATTTATTGCATTCACATCTGATTTAGAGCTAAAATTTTCTCATTTGAATACCTATTTAATTTATTTTTTAAAACAGTCCTTATTTATTACATGAATATTTTCGAATTCATTTCATTTCATTCTTTATCCAGTATTCGTCCGATACCAGAGTTAAATATGGTTTCTTTTGTATACAGCACAAACATTTTGGAGGTAATAAATGAATATTTCTAATGAAATTGTTTAGATTTATTTATTTATGGAAATCACATCAAAGGTGATTAACCTATTAAAAAGTCAAAAATAGTACAAAGTCAAATAACATAAGTAAAGTAAATAAGAAATAACAACAGGCAACAATAAAAAAGAACAAAAGTAAATTAAATAAACATTTTATAAATTAACATAGTACTATATTCAAGTTATTACAATCAGAAAAAAAAATGGTGATGAGCGTAGTTCGTGAATGAACTGAAAATGGTTGTTTTGCTATTGATTGTCATAATGTCCCCCTTCAGGATAGTTGTTATATCAGTAAGCTTTCTAGCAAACAAAATCTTGGTTGTTCTCTACAACTTTCTAGATGTTTCGTGGGTTATTTAAAAAAATAATAATTTAATTCATGAACCAGGGCATCCTTATTATACCTTCGAGCTGAATGGCTACTTCTAACCTCTTCGAATATCTCTTTCTGTATTTAATGGAAAATGCATTGTCTGTACATTGATTTTATTTCTCGAAATTTCGTTTCACATGTCATAGACACCATAACTGCATTTGGGTTCTTTCGTGTCTGTTTGCTTGTTTATTTGTTACCTTTTCACGCATAAACGGCTGAACCGAATTTTATGAAACTTGGTATGTATATTACTACTAACCCAACTTAGACTTTAGGGTATATTTATATTCTCTGTGATGAACAGGAGTATAATAGCGATATTTCGTTTCCTATTGGTTTTTCGGCAAATATGAACATAACAAAAGTTGTTTACTTTGTTATTTACTGTAACTTTTGTTATATATAAATAATAATAAATGCTTTATACGCTAAACGTTTTAGCGGGAGTCAGCAATTTTGTTTGACACAAAAGACTCAATCGAACTAAATAAAACTCGGTATGTGTATTAGCACTAACGCCTTCATTGTAATAAGCCATACCAACATTTCTAGGGACGGGGAGGAGTGGGGGTTGTAGGGGAGGCCTGAATTTAAAAATGCTATCAAGGGTTATAGCGGAAGTTGTGAGGAATCAAACTCTGTAACTCTGGTATATAGAAGCTTATTTCCTCCGATATGTTGACTTTATTGAAACAACTATATACTTTATATAACTATTAAACGTTACTTGATAATTTCATTATGGTAAAAGGCAATATGCTTTTAAATTCGATTTGATTGTTTAGAGAATTATTTAGGTTGCATGGAGGGCTACGATCCTTCCCCCTCACCTTGCATTTTCAATATAAATTCAATTATTTTTATGTTACCACAATTATTTATTCCCACCGGGTAAATTAATTATTAGAAAAATCAAATTCTTTAATGTTTTCAATAATAAATTTAAGTAAAGCAACGTTATAGCCTTCAAGCGGAAAAGTAAGTTGCATGGAGGCTAATACAGTTAATTTATTTCCTGTTAAATGTTGTCACTATTGGAATTTCTATTTGCTTACAACCGACTATTTCTAAACTATGTGTGCTCGGAGTGGTTTTGACAGAAACTATGTGCATTATAGATACTACTTAATTATGATGATGCTATCCGTGATTATGATTTGAATTATTCACGGTGTGTCAAACAGTAGATAGGGAACTCATTTTGATTTACCCTTTTTAAATAAAATATCCATTCTAATAGTCCCTCTTACAGTTATCTGGCCCTTATGGAAAAATAATACACCCAAACGGGAACTATAAATAAACACATTGAAGCCTTGCTATAAAAATACCTCCAATATTCAGCCTCTAATGATTTCCCTAGCGAAGCCGGATACCTTAGCCTAGTATATATATATATATATATATATATATATATATATATATATATATATATATATATATATATATATATATGCTACCAGTTGTTGATTAGTCGTTGCTTATTGAATGATAATGAATGATGGTTGGATATCGGCTATAGAAAATCTCAATTTTCAGAAAGAGTTAATTTTTTATATTGACAGTTCGGACACCATTGGTTCCCTTCTTCAGAGCAATCGTAGTAAAGGAGGAGCGGGGGACAAAAAAAAGTGAAAGTTACATCATCAATGAGTCAAGGTGTAACTTTGACTAATTGCGTTAGTTTTTTTGTTCTCTGCTCCTCCTCCACTACAATTGCTGGAAGAAGGGGGAACCAATGATGTCCAAAACTCTCAACGAAAAAAAAAATAAACTCCTCTATCTGAAGGATTGAAAATTTTTATAGCCGATACCCAACCACCCTTTCCTATTATTCAATAAAATATATAAAAAACAAATAACGTAGCGAAGAATATAACCAATATTCGTATCTAAAAATCAATGTAGACTATAGAATAGACTATAATTCAAGTACAAAATTCAGTTATCCCCTGTTTTTAATGATTATAATGAGAAAAGTGTATCAAATAGGTAATGAAAACCCAATTGAATTAAACCTTAATATTTAATTTATCTCTCCACGCCCGAGGCTCTAGACAAATATGAGAAATACTTTTAAACGAGAGCAGTCGGTTGTGTAATGGATAACACCTAGCGGCTAATGGGAGACTAAGTGAAATCCCATTGCTGAAAACAAGGAATAAAGCAAAAATATAATTATAAGAGGATTAGGGGATAACGCTCCAGCCGGGCCTTGTTCGGAAAGCAATTTGTGCGGATTTATTTTTAGCCATAGCCACCAGAGGATTACAACAAAAATATCTCTCTTCTTCAATGAATGGTGACAGGATCGTTTAGATTGACGGCAAATGGCGATTAAGGCCCCGGCCAAACTGCCATTCATTTATTTATACCTAATTTACATTATTAGATTAAATGTGTTTATACAGGCGACCTCGATTCGAAATCCATAATCCTTTTTAAATAATTTGTTGGTCCAATTATACGAAATTCGTCATGCATTTATGGCGTCGGTCTCCTGATTTCAATATAAATTCACTATTTGTATGTTGCCATCAAGTTTCAGTAACTCCAGGAGAAAGGTAGTTCTCTCGAGACATGGAAAATGCAACACCAAATTAACACCCACATATTTAATGACAAAGACTGAAAGACCCACTTGATAAACTTGTTATATTCCCTTGACGATAAGGCATATACGCACAGAATGTCGAAAACGACATCAGGACTTCTTCTATGACTTATGACAACTTTTGATAAAATACAGACTATACATCAATAACATATTTTCATACCTACACAAAACTGAAATGTATTACAGGACTTAACATACAATTAAGTTTTCGAATTATATGCATTAATTGTACTATATATATATATATATATATATATATATATATATATATATACACAGATATATATATATATATATATATATATATATATATATATATATGTGTGTGTCCCTTCTCTCCTAGATCTGCTGAAACTTGATGGCCACATGCAAATAGTGATCTTTCCGATGTGGCAGACGACGGTGGGGGACGACCGCTTTATGCAGCTACTCCGCGACATCGTCCAATTTTGGTCAAACTCTAATTTATAATTGCATTTTGTTATCTAATTAAAATCAAGAAGTGTTATTATAAATTATAAAGTGTTTTTTTTTTTTTTATTTATTTTTTTTTTTTAATTATGAATTAATAATCATGTTTAACCCTCGGTGGGGAGCGTCAAGAATATTCCGCCATCGGGCGCGTGTATCTCACAGATCATCCTCAACCGTTTTTTCGGAAATACAGTTTTTTAATATATATTTTGCACTAAAATTTCAGCGTGTGATTAGAAACCATAACAGAGGAAGTATTTGTTTGAAAGAAGTAAATAATTTTTAAAATTGACAAGTATTATAATATAGAGAAACGGTGGACGATAATTTTTAAAATATAATTAAAAAACACATATATCAAAAGGAATTGTTTAAATGCACATGCCTTAATTATACATAATTCATTTCAGTTTGTGAACAATATAAAAAAATATCTAAATATAACTTCAATCAAAAATAAGTAGCACGAAATCACTTTTAGATAAGACTTAATGAAAACCACCAAAAAATTTTAAAAATACCAGTTTAATTGTTATTTCTTTTGCATAGCTGCATTACAATTAGGACAAAGCATGGAGCTATGTTGTAAACAAATTTTGTTTTTGCAAATCTCACAACAGTAATTAGTACACCTACATTTATTTTCAGTTTTGCTTGGTTCACATCATTTTCTTTTGTTCTTTGTAGCGGAGGGTCTTTTTTTATGCTGTTCTGTACTTGAGTTCAATGTATCGTCCAATGAGCTAGTGTTCTCTTATGAGTCTCTGTAGTCTTCAAGTTTCATCCTTAGTTCGGTTGGTAAAAGTCTACTATTGTCACTGCGTCGTGCAATATATCCTTGTACAAGTTCTTCTGAAAGCTTATGTTTGAGCAAAATAATAGAATAATAGGTTTATATGATTCCATTTAATAAAGAGAAACTTAATTGATGTACATATTTATGAAATACAGATTTCAAAAAAACTTACGAGATCGGGCGCGTGGTATCTAGGAGATAAAATTTAATGTGGTGAAACTCACGACTCCGTTGAACACACTGACTCAACATACCTTGAGGGGGAGACCTATAAAGCACATAACTCGAAGCACTACACCACCACTTCATGCTAGGAGGTGTGGCAAATATTTTTCTAGAAACTGTGTATCTGAGAGATCACGCGCCCGACGGAGGGTTAAATGGGTTGTCTCCCGATACCTGATAAGTACCATTTTAATGAATAGAATAGTAAACTTATAATGTTTGTACTTCTAGCAAAGCAGAAAAACAATTATGAATGTTTCTTTTCCTTCTTTTTAAAGTCTTCTATGCTGAAGAACCCCTGCAGTATAGGAATTTATTTCCCATGCTCTATTGTTAGTAATATAAAATTATTTTTATTTTATTTAAACAGCTTCAAAACAAATTAAATTTTTGTACTAAAAAAAGGATTATAATTACATAAATAAAAGAAATAATTTGGACCTATCATTGCTAATAATAAAATATGAAAGAAATAATAATGGAATAGAAATAATAAAAATGATACTCAGATGAAGCAGGAAGACTAATTCATCTCAACTGCAAAGATTTTAGATCTATGATCAATTATGAAAGCTATGGTAGCAGCTTTAAAAGATTTTAGCTAATTTATTTTATCAACTTAGTATTTCTCATTCCAAATATGTCATTTTTTCAAGTCGGTAAAACAGATGAGTGTTTGGATTTACAATTATTCAAGATGATAGCCTGATTAGAAGTATGTTATCTTTTCGTAAATCCAAGGTGAGACTACCTGCCATTATAAAGATAAGACCGGTTTAGGTTGGTTGGTTTGGGAGACTCAGCTAACTTTTAAGAATAAGATAGTAATTATAAGACTGCTACAAAACATAGTACGAATAAGACACGCCTGTTAGTGAGGGTGCTAAACATGTTTAGTTAACAATGTTGGACGTTGGGGGAAAAAATAAAAGTTTTAATTTGGGATTTTGATTGTATTGTTAGTACCACATAAACCCTTTTCAATTGAACAGATTGATTTTTAGCCATATTATTGCAATGGTTTTTACATAATGCCTGGTTATAATTGCTATGTTAAAAAAAAGCCTTGGCTTATTAAATTCGTCCTGAACTCTGTACTGAATTATTGTTGCTTCCAGTACACATTAAGGGTATTATAACAAATCAAAAACTGGCACAAAAGGTTTTTAAAATTCCTCTAATTTTTTTTTTTTTTTTTACATCGCATTATTGATTAAAAGAATAAATGTAATCAATGGATGCAAATTTATTTATCGTATTCTTCAAAGTAGAAGTAAGTAGTATTTGTTTCTGTTGTTATTACCTTGAAAGATATTAGGAAGAATCTTTTTAAATGACCAACTGATTTTTTTTCTTTTTTAAGAATACTAGAAGATTCAATTACAGTACTGTATGTACACATTTAACCCGTAACCACAGGCATGGAGTTTTATAACGCAACTGCAGGCATGCGGTCTCCCTGACTCCTACCCCTCACGTCGTCCTGTACGGCGTCTCAATCGCCGCTTACGCTCTCTTTCCTGGGGGTGTTTCTTATTACACATTCTTTTCAATGACAAATGTGTAAAAGTTGACAAAAGTTAAAAAGAAATCGACAAACAAATAAAAAAAGTTTTTCTACTATATTTTATGAACTTTTACATTAACATCATTTGTTCGTCATTTTTTTTTTTGGAAATTAAAAGTATCATGAAATTTATTTGTTAATTAAATATACACAGATTAATATAAAAAAATTAAACTCGCAAAATAAACAATATAATTGGAAAAATAAAATCGTTGAAAATCAGCAGTTCCACAAATTAAATTAGTGGAAAAATAAAACTAATTTTTAAATTTTTTTATTTTTATGGTTACTAAGTACGTCAGAAACTTCAATATAAGTATATAATATAAAGAGAAAATGCATACGCTTAAAACTATAATAACTCATTAATAATAAAAACAAAACAAAAAAAACTTTTTTCCATATAACCAATTAAAAATGTCTTGCTAATCATCATTTTGAATTTCTTGACCTGAACAGTTTTGACAAATCGGAACTGAACAATTTTGTAAACAAATTGGTGTGGCGCAGAGGTAACACTGATATGATGTTTTTGTTTTTTTGGCTTTGGGGCAGGTCTGGCAGGTTTTCCGGGGATTGAGTTTTTCTTTATAAACTTGTCTTCTTTCCGAACCTTTAACAATAAAAATAACAATGATTCTCATAAAATATAGGAGACAATAATAAATTAGGAATTCTTGCAGAAAAATATTTACCTTTAGGGATTCTCAGGATTTCCCTTATTATATCTTTTGTCAAAGATGGTACTTGTCGTATCGTAAGTCTTTTCATCATGTGAGGTTTTACAAGTTCTAATGCTACCGACAGTCCAAAATCAACTCTCTGCATATCCTTTTTATCTTTATATAATCCATATAATATGTAAGAATTAACATGGGCTATATCAAGTATTCGGAAAAAAACAGCCATCGACCACCTCTGTGTGCGACGCCCTGTACCATCATTTTTGCACTTTTCATCTAATGCATCTACACCGCCTTTAGTCATGTTGTAGTATTCTACAATTTCTTCTTTCCCTGTCTCTTGGTCCGTGCATTGGCGGTGGTGCATTGAAGACAATAAAATTGTTACACAATTTTTTTTGGGAACTACTGACAACCAAGTTAGGTCTTTTGAATAAACGTATTGTACTGAACCAACAGTCTTTCCCTTTGTCCTCAACAATTCAGGAGGTATTTCCCGTTTATTTCTTCGTAGAGTACCCACATATGTAAGACCTTTACGTCCTAATTCGGTTGCCAAAGGAATTGACCCAAACCAATTATCAGCCGTTATATTTCGGTTTGTGTGCCATAAGGGCTTTGACAAACGGAGAACTGACTGGGTAGGTTTGGCGAGTTTTGATTCTTCGAAGCTCAAATTATCGCCGTCTGAATTTTTCCCTGCATATATGTAAGGCATTATATAAATAATGGTTTCCGTGCATCGGTCATACACACACTTTTGAGGCCATAGTGGTCAGGCTTGTTAGGAATATACATCTTAAATTTGCATCTACCACGGTAACCAACAAGCATCTCATCAATGCATAAGTTCGCTCCGGGATTATACAATGACTGGCACGTCTTTATAAATGAATTAAATATTTTCGATATTGGTGCCAATGGATCAGTTTTTTTTCCGTTCTTCTCTATCTTCTAGATTATCGAACCGTAAGGCAACAAGAAGAATACCAAATCTATTTGCGTTCATAACTGCACGAAATATATTCCGGCCGGTTCCGTCCGTGGCAAATAATTTGCGGATATCTTCGTGGTTAGATTTCAATAATCCCGAATACAGAAGAAGTCCAAAGAATGCGCGCATTTCGATATCGTCAATATCTTGTAAATCCCTCGGCCTATTCACGTATTTTTCGCGCATGGAAGATAATTTCTTATTTGTCCATAAAACAACCTCTTTGACTAATAAATCATCAAAAAATAAATTAAATACCTCCAGTGGAGTTGGAGAAGATGGCAACTGTGCTTATGTTTTAGGGTTCTAGTATTTTTAGAAACAAAAGGCTGGTCCATCCATTTATAACAACGCTGCTTACCGCAATAGGCTTTCTGGGCTGGCTCGTCTTCATTATCGGACAGTTCTTCATCAGATGTTGCACTCTGCTCAGACGCACTCTCGTGTTCACTAAAAATTTCAACATCTTCACCCTCACTACCAATCTCACTATCATTGTCTTCAGCTTGTAACCACGTCAATACAGTTTCACAAAATCTCGAATCATCGGTAAATATTTTTGAGGGCCCTGGACAGATTTGACCCGACATAACTGTTATATAAAAATAAGCACTTGATTTTTATAAGGGAAATTACGGAATACCGATAATTAATACAATTTTAAAGAAATTAATTGAATTTACAAAGTTACGCTTTCACAGGCATGCGGTCAGAGGGACCCCAAGCAGAACTTAACCTCAAATAGCGCGTGCATTATAAGGAATTGGAAGCAACTGCGGGATGGAACGGGCACTTCCCGCCTAAACGGGAAGGTAAACAAAACACAGATGGCCTCAGCCGACTAGATCTACTCAGAATCGAGACATCTTCTCTTCGCGCGGTCTGAGGGACCCCATGCCTGTAGTTACGGGTTAAAATTCATCCTACCATTATATCGCATCTGGCAAAATTGCTTAACAAATAGCTAATGAGATAGTTCAATAGAGTATTCGATGTGCTTTAAAATGACACAAGAATCAATATTCTAGGACCAGTAGAAACGGAGATATTGAATGTCCTGCTTACCCTATCACTCGCTCCAGTGTGCGGCAGTGAGTTGAGATCACTAGAGTGTTTTACTAGCACCTGGGAAATCTGCTTATAGGCCGGGAAACGTTTATTGGCCAGCTGATTTATTGGCCTCTGACTTATTCAGTCCGACGTTTTGGTGTCCTGGCAACCAACAGAATGTATTGGTTGCCAGGACATCTAATCAGATTCGCTCTAATTTTATTTTTTTGGGCTATTGGGTAGTTTTTGTAAATATTTTGTAGTGTTTGAAGGGGACCTAAAGAATCTGTGCATAATGACAATGTTCTTGCTTTTTAATGTGGGATTCTTGAGAGCCAATATGATACTTTAGAGTTCTGTTCCTAACTAATTAAGCCCTAATTAGAGTAGAAATTAATAAATAACTAATTCGTATGTTGCTGGATGTCGGAGGGCAGATCTGGGAAACAGGTCTTAATAACACGAAGTCTTCCTACCAATTTCTTTATTAACGCATAATATTTTAACAAAAATAGAGTTACATACTAAAATCAGTCTTACAAAACAGTCCTATCTTAAAAATATTAAAATCGAAGTCAAACATAAAAGGAATATATTATAGTTTAATTAATTAAAAATAGTTAAAGTAAAAAAAACCTGAATAAATATTTTAAACATTAACCCTAGAATGGTAGTGAACGTAAAAATTAGGTATGATCTGGTTTGAACAGTTATCAAAGGGCCGTTAACGACCCCACCACCCCCACCCCTCAGCTATGTGCCCTCCAGACAGTTCGGCCTTCACCTCCGCCAAATGCAGCTATTTTTTGAAGTAAAAACGACACGTAATATTTACGTGTCAATACTATTAACCGCAACTTTTTGGCACGTAAAATTTACGTATCGCTACTAATAACCGGTTTTTATGCTATAACTTAGTTAATATTATTCTCAATTTATTTTCTTCCAATTTATTTTTATATTGTAATTTATTTTCTTTTAATGTTTTTAACTTTTATTTTTTAATATAAAAAAGACAAAGATGTATAGAGAGAATATAAATAATAATAATAATAATCTGTTTATTGTCTCTGAAAAATGGAGAAAAAATATTCAACGGACGAAGAAATTTGTTGAAAGAACTCTCCGATGGGTCATATGGGGAAAATGACAATTATGAAATAGATGGATATTGATAATCCGATGATGATCCGGAGTATTCTCTAAGTGATGAGGAAGTTGAGCCTTCGGAAATGATTGCAACACAGAGTGGGCTAGATAGCGATGAGAGTCAGCAAATTTTAGAAAACTTCAAGGCAATCGTAGAAAGAGAAGAAATACAGAGGCAAAAAAAAAACCTCTAAAACCTCTCAACCACACAATATTGACAGATCAGTTACAATAAATGTAGAAGGTGGGGTAGTCCTTAGTAAGAAAGGACATGAATGGAGCACACAACCTCCGGAACGTGTTTCGAACCAAGCGCCTGAAAGGATTGCCGTGCAAATTATTAGATATTAACTTAGATATAAGTTAAAGAAAAGTGTATATTTTAATAAAATAAAAAAATAGTCCCAAACATTAACAAATTTTGAATAATTTCACCAATTATCAGTTGCACACGCAAAATTTACGTATCAGTACCATTAAGTAGGGAATAATATCACTACCGTTCTAGAGTTGAAGACATCTATCCTTTATGAAAAAGTTCCTATAATTTAACAATTATCCTACTTTTGCTGTATAATGGATGATAAAGCCACGGCTTTGGGGCCACTACTGGCGGCTAGACAGCCAGGCCTACTCAGCAGGACAGAACTTGGAATTTCCAATTGAACGTTTATGCAGATACCCACATTTTGGGTCTGTGGTCTCACAGACACCCCTCCGTCTCTCCAGCTCTATAATATATTCGTTTTATGTTTGACTTCGATTTTAATATTTTTAAGATAGGACTGTTTTGTAAGACTGATTTTAGTATGTCATTCTATTTTTTCTATTAATTATTGGATACATCACTTGGCCTAAGGATGTTTCTTTGTTTTTGTTTGTTAGCACCTGCTGATGGCACCTGCTGACGGCACTGCTTGTGCTTTAAGAAAGAAATTGGTGGGAAGACTTCGTGTTATTAAGACCTGTTTCCCTAATTAATAACTAACAAAAAACAGTTAGTGTCTGTTATCTAGCACAAGAACAGTATTTTCAGCTATTGCTTTGACAAGGAATTGAGAATGTAAAGACCTATAAACTTTGCTCCAGTGATCATTGAAAAATATAAGGATGTTGCACCATATTTTTGAATTGCTGTATTTGTCCAACGGATAAACAGCAAGAAACCTCCAACTTGAAAACTTTTACATCGGCGTACTTCAAAGAGCTATTTAGTGATGACAAATTGAATGATGAGAAAAGCGAACAAGACCGAAAACCAATAACTGGTAAGAGTGGTTTTGGTTGGCAACAGGTTAGCAAAGATAGATCACTTGTTGATCCACCAAACCCTCCCCCCACTCTCTCTTCAAAGTCACCGCAGCGAGACCTTCCGTAAATTAAATTATCGATTCCGAGGGTCCTAGTCGATTCAT
This sequence comes from Riptortus pedestris, assembly GCA_019009955.1. Taxonomy (NCBI): domain Eukaryota; kingdom Metazoa; phylum Arthropoda; class Insecta; order Hemiptera; family Alydidae; genus Riptortus; species Riptortus pedestris. The sequence goes on along the minus strand of CM032231.1, from coordinate 97,617,755 downwards.
TAGAGGTACCTCTCAACATCCTTTGGACTCTCATAACGAACTAAGTAATTATCCAATTAAACTTAAGAAACTACAATATTATAGTCAACAAAGACAATTCGGATATAATTGTGAGTAAGAAAACTTCAAGATGTCATTTTTTTCTTTTACGTAATTGAGCTTTTTACAAGAAATAAAATTGCTATTATACAAATGTTTATCTAAATCGTTATATATATAATTATATTGAATGTGTGTATGCCAACTCCTTCTATACGGCTGGACCGATTTGAATGAATTTTTTTGTATGCGTTTGGATGATGGTTTTGATTTAAAAATCAGCCCAGCAGATGGAGCAGGAGTGGGGGTTGTAAGGGAGGCCTAAAATTAAAAATAGCGATATTTCGTTTCCTATTGGTTTTTCGGCAAATATGCACGGGATAAAAGTTGTTTATTTTGTTATTTAGAGTAACTTTTGTTATATTCACTTTTGTCTTATAACAAAGTAAAAACGAGATATAGTAAAGTAGCTTTCGTTTTAAACATAATATTATTTAATTTAATATCTCGATCGGCTTGAAATATAATGCAGGACAACGTCTGTCGGGTTTCGCTAGTATATATATATTCGTCTGATAACGCTCTTATGGTTGTAATTTTTGTTTAATCATTATTAAACTCTATATTTATACGTTTAATTTATTATTACCCGACCAGGAGTTTAGAGGGGAGTATTTCGAAAATTCAAAATATCTCCGTTATTATGCGTTGGATCGAGAAATTGTGTACAACTAATCTTATTGCTAATGTTCTTTAAATTTTGTCATATACATTTTTACTCTATATTAAATATTAACCGAAATTTTTCCGTATTTTAGTTTTCAGTCATTAATAAACCCCAACTCCTACTCACATCACATTAGAAATAAGCGGTGATATTATGAACCACATCATTCCAAGGTTTAACACCAAATATGGTTTTCATTGAACTTTTACTTTTAGCAGATTTCCCTTAAGGGAAATCAGCTATTGAGGTTGTACTCACGACGCGATTTTCAAAATTTTTCAAATGTCCATCGATCCTACCCAGGAGATGACGAAAATGAGGTCCGTTCAAAACTGTATATATATATATATATATATATATATATATATATATATATATATATACATATATATTTGTCTGTTACCGCTCTAGCACTGTATTTTTTTTTTTATCGTTACCAAACTTGTATATAATCGTTTTATGTAAAAAGAAAGATCAAGTTCGTTAATTGGCTGAAATCGGACCACGGGGAGCGAGGGGGGGGGTTTGAGAGGGAGAGAATTTCGAAATTATTAATATCTCCGTTATTATGTGTCGGATCGAAAAATTGTATAGAATCAATATTATTGAAATTGTAATGTTATATAAATGTACACTTTTTCACTATCTTGATTATTTACTGAGATATTTGCATTTTTTAGTTTTCAGTCTTCAGTAAAGCCCCACTCCTACTCATCTCATATTTTCAATATTCTATTATGTTATGAAGCATTTTATTTGAAGCTTAAATATCAAATATAGTTCTTATTGAACTTTTAAGTTTTGAGATAAATTGTAAATACGTGGCGCATTTGCTATATATATATATATATATATATATATATATATATATATTGTTTCGTTTTTTTGTAAATTACCCAAGATCAGTAGTAAAACGTTTATAATAAGAGTTCTTTTGGATTGCAAATAAATACTCGCAAGTTTCACGTTTTTATCACTGCAAATTTATTTCACAGCACTATTTAAAACTTGGTGATGATTCTTAATTACTACTCACAATATACACTGATAGCGTTACTGTTAGTCACTGAGTCACAGTTCACAATAATTCACTGAAATTCACAGAAAGACGGCACTGCACTGTCCTTTGCTTCGCGGCCACTGCACTGTCTTTTACTTCGCGGCACTGGCACTGTCCTTTACTTCGCGGCACTGCACTATCTTTATCTCGGCCACTAAACTGTTACTTACAGTCAAGGCACAACACTGTTCTTCTTTATAAAAACTCTTTACCGCGACTGCACTAGAGTCGTCCACTGTAGCACTTGATGTGACCATCCAAGAGTCGCTGAGCATAAAAACTGACTGACTCGCAGACTTGCTGGTGCATTATAAATAGGTGGTCGGCATAGATCAAAGGGGAATTGTCTAGTTCATTCCAGGCTAGGCGGGACGAGCCTAGTAGTGTCTCGATCTCTTTGATCTACGCCGCCTTTCCAAATACGCGACTCTCTGTCTCTCTCTCTCTCTCTCTCTCTCTCTGAAGGATTATTCATCTATTTAAATTTTCGCAACACTGCCGCCCACTTAAGCCTTTTCGTCCCGAATAGGCTCAATATCGCCGTTGCCATACTTGGCTAGTCGCTCTACGTGTACCACTTTCATTTTGGACCTCGGGTTGTGGTATCTCTGTATCCGGTAGACAACGTCGTTCAATCGCTTGATTACCTTGTAAGGTCCCTCCCAGTGCGTTTGCAATTTAGGGGATAGTCCTTTCTTGCGTTGTGGGTTATATAGTAGAACCATTTGCCCTTCAGTGAATCCTTCCGTATTTGCTGCCCGATCATATCTGGCTTTCATCTTATCACCTGTCATTTTAATACGGTTGCGTACAAACTCATGGAGCTCATGCAGGCCTTCCTGTGCCTGGGGAGTATTTCCATTGTCTTCGCAGGACGGTCCGGGTTTGGCCCCAAATTCCAAATCCGCTGGTAGTCTTAATTCTGCTCCAAATAAGATTTTTGCCGGAGTACGTGAGGTGGAATCATGGATTGCCGACCGGTAAGCCAGTAGTAATTTGGGTATGTGCACATCCCAATCCCTTTGTTGTGTGCTAACCACTTTTCTGAGGTATTCCTCCAGTGTCCGATTAAATCTTTCGACCATGCCATCAGATTGTGGATGAAGCGGTGTCGTCCTTGTCTTTTTGATGCCATACAATTCACACATTTCCTTGAATATGGCCGATTCGAAATTTCGGCCCTGGTCAGAATGAAGTTCTATTGGAACCCCGTATCGGCACACCCAATTATTTACAAAGGCATCTACAACCGTTTTCGACTCCTGGTTTGGGATGGCATATACTTCGGGCCATTTACTGAAGTAGTCCATTACAACTAGGACATACCGGTTTCCAGCCTCACTGACAGAAATGGACCAGCAACATCCATGGCTATCCGCTCGAAAGGGGCGCCTGCGTTGTACAGCTGAAGTTTGCCACGACTTCTTCTCGTTGGACCCTTGGCTGCAATGCACTGCTCGCAATTGGCTATCCAATCGGTTACAGATTGCTGACATCCCACCCAGTAAAATCGTTGTTTTATCTTTTCCAGGGTTTTTGTAATGCCCAGATGGCCGCCGCTGGGACCATTATGGAACTGCTTCAATACCTCATTTATCTTGGAAGTGGGCACGACAATTAGGTCGGTTGTGGTTTTGCCATCTGCACTCTCCCAAGATCGATATAAGCAGCCCTCTACCAGTTTTAGGCTATTCCACTGTACCCAGTATGATTTCGCAAGTGGGCTTTCAGCTGATGTCTCATTTCGGGTTGGTTTTCTGTTGCATTCCTTAGCCGATATAATCTTCGCCAGAATCGGGTCATCTTTCTGAGCCTTCGACCAGTCCTCGTCTGAGCCAATACGGGTAAGTCGCACATCAATCACGCTTTCCTCTTTCTCGGCTTTAGTACAATGTTTGCATTCTATGTTACAAGGCCGTCTTGAAAGGGCATCAGCGTTATTGTGTTTCCCACCTTTTCGATGCTCGATGCTGAAGTCATAGCTCTGCAGACGTTCAATCCATCGTGCCAGCTGACCTTCTGGGTTCTTGAACTGCAGCAGCCAACGTAGTGCGGAGTGGTCTGTTCTTAAGGTGAAGTGTTGACCATACAAGTATTTGTGGTAATGTTTGACGCACTCCAACACTGCCAGAAGCTCCGTCGGGTAACACAATAATTTCTTTCGGGCTTGGAGAGTACCCTGCTGTAGTAGCCAATGACTCTTTCTGCCCCATTAACTACTTGAGAAAGTACTCCTCCTATTCCATAGCCACTGGCGTCCGTATCAATTATGAACTTCTGTCCAGCGATTGGATAGGCAAGGACAGGTGCTGTGCACAAGAGTTCCTTGAGCCTCTGGAAAGCATCTTCCGCTGCCTCACTCCAGTGGTATGGTCGCGACTTTTTGGTTAGCTCGTGCAAGCTGGCAGCTACCTGAGCGAAGTTTGGCACGAATCTCCTGTAGTATGTGCAAAGCCCCAGGAAGCTACGCAGCTCGTGAAGATTTCGTGGTCGAGGCCAGTCCTTTACTGCCCGTATTTTGTCCTCGTCAGTGGAGATGCCCTCTGCTGTTACCCGATGTCCCAAGTATTTGACCTCTTTCTGAAACAGAGCACATTTCTTTATGCTTAACTTCAGCCCAGCTGCTGTTTATGCGACTAAATACTTCATCCAGGTTTTTAAGATGTTCTTCAAAAGTCTTCCCCATAACGATTATGTCATCTAGATACACCAAGCATGTCTTCCAATTGAGACCCTTTAGCACACGTTCCATTAAACGCTCAAAAGTAGCTGGGGCGTTGCAGAGCCCAAATGGCATCACCTTGAACTGCCATAAACCATTGCTAGCGCTAAAGGCGGTTTTCTCTTTGTCCTTATCGGCTATCTCTACTTGCCAGTAGCCGCTTTGCAAGTCCAAGGTAGAAAACCATTTCGTTCCAGACAACGTGTCTAAGGTGTCGTCAATTCTTGGCAGCGGATAACTGTCTTTCTTGGTGACGTCATTGAGTTTTCTGTAGTCGACGCAGAATCTGGTGCTGCCGTCTTTCTTCTTTACTAGAACTATTGGCGAGCTCCACGGACTCGAAGATGGTTCAATGACTCCATTCCGCTCCATTTCGTTGACAAGTTCCTTAACTTCGTTCCGCTTCGCTAGGGGAACACTCCTGGGTGCTTGTTTTATAGGTCTCGCTTCACCGGTATTTATTTCATGTTTCACTACAGCTGTTCTACCTGGGCTTTTATTGTTTAGGGCGAAGACGGAGGCATGTGTCCTTAGCAACTCCTTTGCTTTGTTTCTTTCAGGCGATGTCAGTCCTTTCATCCATTTTTCCTCTTCTTCTGCAAGTAGTTCGCGCTCCTTGGCTGTCATTTTCGGGCTTCCAGAATTTTTGGCACAGTTAATTATTGCTTCTGCTGGCTCACATTGACCTATTTCAAAATTTTTGTTAATAATCTTCTCATTGTTGGATAGGTTTAGTACTCTCACCGGAACTCGTCCATCGACACAGGTTTTCACGAGGGCTTTAGCTGTTATAATGTCATCTTTAAGTTCTTTAGGTTCTACTACCCACAACCGGTTATCCTCACAATCTTCATCCACACGCGCCCATACTAAGGTTTCCGACTGGGTGGTAATTTCTGGCGTCCGACGGTAAAATAGCCTCCTTACTGTGGTCTAGGTCTCATATCCAACATCCAAGGGTATCTCGACGTTGCGCCAGATCATAACTTGCTGACCCATGTGCAGATTGATACCGTGAGCTATCATGAAGTCTGCACCGATGATCACTTCGTCCACTATGTCGGCGACAACAAATACATGATCGGCGCTAGTGTTGGCGATAGTCAGTCGAACCTTGGCTCTTCCATAGACGGTGGCTGATTCCCCAGTAGCAGTGCGCAGTCGAACGTCGCTTAATGGTTCCACTGATCCTTTTAACCAAATCGGGCCTAATTAGGGACTTCGTCGCCCCTGTGTCTATGGTGAGGATCTGCTTCCTTCCGTTAATGAGTCCACGAGCTGTAAGGTTGCTATTCTGCTGTTGTATTATGGAAATGGAGATTGTGGGGCCAGCGGTTGTAGGAGCTAGCTCTTGCCCCTCAGTGCTAGCTCGTTTTAGTTTAACGGTGTCTCTTGAGATTTGGGGTTATTCGTCCGTTTGTTCTCCCTTGGTGGCGAAACAGATCTTGACCTTTTCTTTGGAGCTTTACAGTTACGTTGAAAATGGCCGGCCTTGCCACAGTTGAAGCACTTTGAGCGTGATCTGTTCCTTTGCTCCTCCATTATTCGCTTGACCAATTCTTCTATGTCACTCCTTGACATTTGGGCGTCATTTTGAATATCAGCCTCAAGACGTCGCACCTTGAAGACTTGTGGTTTTTGAAATTACTTTAGCGGTCTCCTGGGCTAGCGCATATGAGATGGTTTCAGCAAAAGATGATTTCTGCATGGCGCATACCGCAAATTTAACATCTGGATCTCGAATACCATTCACAAATGCTTCAATCTTGAACTGCTCTAGAAACGGATGATTTTCACCTGGGTAAGTCAGTTGGACCAGACGTTCGATTTCCATGGCAAAATCTTGGAGCGTCTCATTCGTTTTTTTGCACTCTGCCCAGTAAATCCATCCTGTACAGTTCTCGCTTATGCTCACCGCCAAACTTGCGCTGTAAGGTCACCATGATGTCCTCATAATTATTCCTGAAAGCGGCCGGTAAACTCTCCAGGACTTCTGCAGCGGTTCCCTTCAGTGCCAAAATCAATTCTACCGCTTTCTCTTCATTATTCCATCCATTTCTACTGGCAACCGTCTCAAATTGGAATTTAAAAAACGTTAAATGGTACATTACCGTCAAAAGTCGGAGTCTTTATCTTGCTGGAATGCTCTGAAATGAGCCTCACCGGGCCCTCTCGAACTTGTAGATTATCCATTTGGAATTGCAGCTCACGTATTTCATCGTCCCACCTTCTTTCCTAGATTGGACACTTTCTCTTCAACATTACTCAGCTTTTCATCAAACCCGCTTACTCTCTGCTCAATGGCTTCCACTCGTTTGCCCAATACCTCTGATATTTCGTGGAGTTTGAGGTTTGTCGTTCTGGAGGCTTCCTGAAGTTCCTCAAGTTTCTCGCAATTAGCCCTAGAAGCTTCCTGAAATTTTTCTTCGAGTCTCTCACAATTAGCTCTAGAAGCTTCCTGGAATTCTTGTCTGACTTCCGCTAATATTTTCTCGCTGTTACTTCGAGAAGCTTCCTGGAATTCTTGTCTGACTTCCGCTAAGATTTTCTCGCTGTTACTTCGAGAAGCTTCCTGGAATTCTTGTCTGACTTCCGCTAAGATTTTCTCGCTGTTACTTTTGGAAGCTTCTTCTAATTTCTCGTAATTAGCTCTAGAAGCTTCTTGAAATTCTTGTCTGACTTCCGCTAATATTTTCTCACTGTTACTCTTAGAAGCTTCTAAGAGTTTCTGGTTATTTTCCATCATAGCGGCTAAAATTGCATTTAAGTCCAAATTGCTACTTGAGATAGGATTACTTACAGCAATGTCTTCTTTATCGTTCAAACTCGTGTGTACTTATATCGATTCCTCGTCTTTGGAATTCATCTGTCAACCGCCTTTGTAATTCAGCCTTATTTCCTGTTGTTGGCATATCCAGTTTAGCCAGCTCCTTCTTCAGTTGTTCAACTTTTAGTTCCTCAAACTTCATTTTCGTTGATTTTAATTTTGCAATCCCACTTCTGACACCAGTTGTTACGTTTTTGTATTACCAAAATCAGTAATAAACGCTTTAAGAGTTCTTTTGGATTGCAAAATTAAATACTCGCAAGTTTCACAGTTTTTATCACTGCAAAATTTATTTCACAATGCACAATAAACTTGGTGATTATTCTTAATTACTACTCACAGTATACACTGATAGCGTTACTGTTCTTCAATGAGTCACAGTTCAATAATTCACTGAAATTCACATTAAAGACGGCTCTGCACTGTCCTTTGCTTCGCGGCACTGCACTGTCTTCTACTTCGCGGCACTGCACTGTCCTTTACTTCGCGGCACTGCACTGTCTTAAACACGGCACTAAACTGTTACTTACAGTCACGGCACAACACTGTTCTTCTTATAAAAACACTTTACCGCACTGCACTAAGTCGCACTGTAGCACTGATGTGACCATCAAGATCGCTGAGCATAAACTAACTGACTCGCAGCTTGCTGGTGCCTTATATATAGGTGGTCGGCATAGATCAAAGGGGAATGTTCTAGTTCATTCCAGGCTAGGCGGGACGAGCCCAGTAGCGTCTCGATCTCTTTGATCTACGCCGCCTTTCCAAATACGCGACTCTCTCTCTCTCTCTCTCTCTCTCTCTCTCTCTCTCTCTCTCTCTCTCTGAAGGATTATTCATCTATTTAATTTTCGCAACAATATATTGGTCTGTTTTTACCGCTATTGCGGTCTCAGTTTTGAACGGACTCATTTGACGTCGTTACCAAAGGTCGATATTTGATAAACGTTATTATGTAAAAAGAAATGGGATCAAGGTCTGTTAATGTGCTGTATTCGGACCAGTGGTAGGGTAGGGGGGGGGTTTTTAGATGAAGGGATTTTCGAAAATTCGAAATCTCTCCGTTTACCATAGCTTCGGATCAAAAAATTGTATTAAACCAATCTTATTGAAAATTAAATTTACTATAAATATAGTTATATACATTTTATTCTCTATCTTGAAATATTAACCGAGATATTTGCATATTTTTTCAGTTTTTCAGCCTTCAGGCAAAACCGCCAACTTCTACTCATGTTACATAAACAATACTCTGGCTACCATAATAAATCCCATTATTGGAAGTTTAAAATTACCAAAAATTGTATTACAAGAAGACCTTTATTATACGAGATACATGCAAATATTGGCCCTGGTGACCCTCCCCTCACCCCACCGTCTTAAAGTTTTGGACTACTAAAATTTTATTGATTGAGATATCAATTATTCTGACTCATTATTAATTACAGTACTAGATATAGTAAATAGTTCTCAATAAAATTAATGTGTTATATTCTGACATATTTCAGTAATGGTTTTTCTTTCCGGTGTAAGGCGGGCCGACCCGTTTGTTTACATTTCTAACCTAACGCGTCCTGTCGGCAGGTTATTAAAATTGGATGAAACATTTCTTATTTCCGTTTGTATTTATTCACGGTGGTGTTGTGTTACCAGTATGTATATTTATCTATTACTAAACTTCACGAGGGAAATCTGCTTCGTTTACGCAGCCCCTGCGTGACGGACTTTTATATTTTATATCTCGCTGGAAACCGTTATTTCCTCCCCCCCCCCCAATGATCGATTAAGGTTTAGAAAAATATTTTGTTAATACACATTTATTACACCCCTTGAGAACTGTGTGCTTCAGTCATTAAACAACTTGGTATAATTGATTGAGACAATCTCTGAGAGTAGAGTCTTCCACGAAGATTGTTCATTGGGGTGATAACACTAATGTTGGAGTAGAAAGCTTCAAAACTTAATTGCTATTAAATCATTAATCAATAATGTTTAATTAGATTAAATAATAATTATTTTTGATAAATTAGATGGCAGATCCTTCTAATGTCCTATAATCGAGGCTGCCTCTGGAAATGACATTTCTTAGGAATGAAACCGGTAATAGCGGATATAGTTTGGTTTATCAAAGGCCAAAATAAATATATTTATTATCCCCGGTAAATAGATCTATTATCACTTGTAAATAGATATTTTAAAACCTGTAAATGGATCTATCATCACCTGTAAATAGATCTATAATTACCTGAAAATAAAACTATCATCACCTGTAAATAGATCTATAATTACCTGAAAATAAACCTATCATCACCTGTAAATAGATCTATAATTACCTGAAAATAAACCTATTCTCCCCTGTAAATAGAACTATCATCAACTCTAAATAAACCTATTATCACCTGTAAATAGAACTATCATCAACTCTAAATAAACCTATTATCACCTGTAAATAGATTTATTGTCACTTGTAAATAAATCTATTATCACCTGTAAATAGAACTAACCTATTATCCCCTGTAAATAGTTTATTTGTCGCCTGTAAATAAAATTATTGTCACTTGTAAATTAACCTATTATCGCCTGTAAATAGTTCTATTGTCACCTGTAAATAGATTTATTGTCACCAGTAAATGAATCTATTGTCACCTGTAAATAAATCTATTATCCCCTGTAAATAGTTCTATTGTCACCTGTAAATAGATTTATTGTCACCAGTAAATGAATCTATTGGCACCTGTAAATAAATCTATTATCCCCTGTAAATAGTTCTATTGTCACCTTTTAATAGATTTATTGTCACCAGTAAATGAATCTATTGGCACCTGTAAATAAATCTATTATCCCCTGTAAATAGTTCTATTGTCACCTGTAAATAGATTTATTGTCACCAGTAAATGAATCTATTATCCCCTGTAAATAGGTCTATTGTCATGGCGTGTGTGTGTGCGTGCGCGCGTGTGTGTTAGTGTGTGTGTGCATGTTTGTATGTGTGATAAAAATAGTGAGAGCATATGATTGTAAATATTTTAGAAATTAGAAATCTTCATTTCATTGTACATACTAATCTATATTTATTTGATTTTACTTTAGTTTTTATCCATTGAAAGTATGTAATTGTTTACGTAAATTTATTAGTCTTTATAGTTTTTAACTATCTAGTTTCCTTACAAGATCTTTTGTTTTTGAATTTAATGTTTTGTTTTGGTATATTGTTGCGTTCTGTTATTTAGTTGAGTTTTGTTGTTTAGTTGTGTTTTGTTATATAGTTGCGTTCTGTTATTTAGTTGTGTTTTGTTTATTATTTGTTGCGTGTTCTGTTATTTTTAGTTGAGTTTTTGTTATTAGTGTTTTGCGTTCTTAGTTTGTTATTATTTTAATATTTTTCTGGTTTTCTATTTTCATTTTTGTAAATTTTCTTTATATTTAAATTGTTTTTTGCCTTTTTTTTGTTTTTTTGTTTTTTTAGAGCGAGGCGATGTTCTCACTGCGAACGCTAAAATAAATACCATTAAAATATTATCCACATTGTAAATAGGTTGATAGTCCCTATTAAAAGGAAAATCTGTTTTTTATTCACCTTGTTATTAGGATTTATTGTCACTGTTATTTTTGTAAATAAATCCTTGTTTATGGGGATGGTAATTATTTTATCATTGGTCACCTGTAAATTAGATTTATGTTGTTTCACCTTTTTAATATTAATTCGTTCTTCACATGTAAATTGATCTATCTGTTCACCCTGTAAATTAAATATTATTTACTCACCTGTAAATTATGATCTATTATTTTACTGTTGTAAAATAAATATATTTGCCCCCTTGTTTAAAAGAGAATCTATTATCACCTTTTTAATTAGATCTTTTTTGTCATCTGTTTCAATTTAATACTTTTTAATCACCTGTAAATAGATTAAGGGTTATCATCAATTTTCTAATAAATTATTATTTCACCTGTAAATTAGTCTTCATCGTTAACTTCCTAAATAAATTTTATTATCAAACTAATTAAATAGATCTATTCGCCCACATTTTAATAGATTTATTGTCACCTGTAAATAAATCTGTTATCACATGTAAACATATATATTGTCACTTGTAAATAAATCCATTATCACCTGCGAATAAATATATCATCAAATCAAAAGTGATCTATTATTTCTTGTAAATAGTATTATTGTCATCAGTAAATAGATTTATTGACACCTGTAAAGATATCTATTGTCACCTCAATTTGAACCCAACCTTCAAATTACGCAATACATTTTTGTATTTGAACATAAGTTATCTCTGCTCCAACCCTCCCTATCCATTGTGCATAGTTTCAGCAACCAGGGTAATAATCCCATTCGTGTTTCAGAAATTCTTTTCGCGCGTGTAAAAAAAGATTTTCCTTCCTGTCATGGCAATGATACTTTTATATTCTTAATAATTAACGGCCCTGTTATAACATAGGACATTTAAATTTAATCTGGGCATGAGGTATTTATAGACTAACTTTTGTAAAGAAAAATTATCAGTCTATTAGATGTGGAATGCACTCGAACTGTTAAATGAATGAATAGAAATAGGAAGAACTCGTTTTTTAGTGTTTGGAGTTGATGAAAAAATAATATGTATTTATGAAGTTCAATCCAATATTATTTTTATCGTGATTGGTTATATAATTTTTTTTTTTTTTTTTAAATCGCCAATGTATAATTTATGAGTATAACCTGAAAAGCTGATTTACCTCATAGGAAACCTTTTAAAAATAATACCCAGCAGTCTTCTAAAAATTATTGAAGTTTAACGTATGAGACAAAAAGTAGAATTAGGCCCCAAGCAGAAAGGATTGGATTAACAAGCAAATAAACGAGGGTGTTGACTGACTCCCGGGTCCCTCCAGCAATGTACTTCCTAATTACTGAATAATTAAATAACAGTGATTAAATTTAAAAGACAAGCTCCTTTAAAATTTATCATCGCCTTTCAGTTTGAGTTTCATTCCAAAATTTTGGAATACTTGAAAAACAGTTAAACTTTTTGACTGGCTTGTAAGATGTGAAGAAAGTATTGTTTTCAAACTGACCAGCCCTTAATCCATAAAAACTAGTTTCGGCGTGACGTCTGTGTGTTTGTTGAAATGTCATAGTCATATCTCTTGCTACATCTAGTTCTGCGCCCTCTATTTTTATTTAAATCGATCAAGGGAAGGTATAGAGAGCTTCAAAAATAAAAATTGAAATTTTTTCAGTACGCACCAGACATAAAGAATTGTATGTCCTTTTAGTGTTTATAATATAAATATCTGTGAATTTTGATTTATGACATTTGTTGACACTAGCAAAATATTTTAAGCCCAAAGGAATAAAATAAGAAAGTTATTTAGTGTCCATCAAATCTGTGTGCCTTGTATAAGAGTTTCGGAATTTTTAAGTCCTTGGGAATTGTGAAAATGAAATTACAGAGGAATATTTTGAAGTCATTTTTTTTTATTCCTTTTTTTTCTACTCTTGGCTTGAGTTCTTCCTGTTTTCGATGTAAATGAAATGAGTTATGAGTAACAGTACTTCTGAAAGGGCTAATATTTTCTTTTTTTTTATGGTATAGGAACATGATTTAATGCAGGCTCTTTTATTATGTTAACGGTTTTTTATAACATTTATTATATTTAGAATTTATGGATTTAGTTGCATTTTTATTAATAAATACAAAAATATTATCGCGGAGGAAAAAATATTTGAATAAACGAAAAGCCTATTGGGGGGGTGGGGGGGGGGGGGGGTGGGGGGGGGGGGGGGTGGGGGGGGGGGGGGGTGGGGGGGGGGGGGGGTGGGGGGGGGGGGGGGTGGGGGGGGGGGGGGGTGGGGGGGGGGGGGGGTGGGGGGGGGGGGGGGTGGGGGGGGGGGGGGGTGGGGGGGGGGGGGGGTGGGGGGGGGGGGGGGTGGGGGGGGGGGGGGGTGGGGGGGGGGGGGGGTGGGGGGGGGGGGGGGTGGGGGGGGGGGGGGGTGGGGGGGGGGGGGGGTGGGGGGGGGGGGGGGTGGGGGGGGGGGGGGGTGGGGGGGGGGGGGGGTGGGGGGGGGGGGGGGTGGGGGGGGGGGGGGGTGGGGGGGGGGGGGGGTGGGGGGGGGGGGGGGTGGGGGGGGGGGGGGGTGGGGGGGGGGGGGGGTGGGGGGGGGGGGGGGTGGGGGGGGGGGGGGGTGGGGGGGGGGGGGGGTGGGGGGGGGGGGGGGTGGGGGGGGGGGGGGGTGGGGGGGGGGGACCCCCCCACCCCGTTCTCTTGTTCTTGGATTGCTAAAATTTGAGTGATTGTGATAAAACTGATTCTGATTCATTACAAATTACAGCTTTAGCTTCAGTCAATTTTTTCCAATAAAATGAATGTTATATTCAGATATATTTCATTGTTTGTATCTCCGGTCTATCTATCTATTCAGCGTTACACAGTTGGCTGGCCTGTTTGTATACAATTCAGCCGCTTTCCGCTGTAGAGAACTTGTATTTTAAATTCCTTGGAAGATTCCTCATTACCGTTTGTATTTATTCACTTAACATTCACAGTAGTGTTTTCTGTATATTTATCTATTGTAAGTCTTCGCGTGGAAAATCTGCTTAGTTTACGCAGCCCCTGGATGCCGGACTTTTAATGTTTGCAAGTTTGATTTCCATAGATGAATTTTTTTAAATCCATACTCTTATCATCGCACGCCATAGAAGGCATTGTCGTCGAACGCCATATGTGAGACTCATCATTTCCTGATGGCATTCCCGGCTGGAATGACAGCTATCCTTCGGCGGAAGGATTCCGGAGGGTCCTGAGACAATAGGATCCGAGTACAAGGGTCGCCCACGTCGGAGCATTGCCAAGGCTGCATTCTGAGTGGCTATGCCCCTCCCAACATATGTACTATAATGAGGGACTGTTTTAATTGTATAACAATCACCCATTTGGAATATGTAACCTAACACAGATGTAGAGCGGCCATGGAGGTCAGGAGCGAGACGAAACGCCACCTAGGATATGCAAAACGAAACCTCATTGGAATGCTGGTCTGGCTCCTGCCTTCTGAACAATTTTTTTTTTTTTAATTGAAATTAGGACCATTCAATATTTGCACCAGGGTATTAATTTCTGTTTCCTTATCAATCATCAATATAGTGTCTGTCATATCAATGAGCAAAACTCAATAGAAATGTAGGGAGGCGCGTTTTAAAACACCTGAAATTATTGACGCTTCGATAATATCTCCGGTTCAAGATAATTGTCTATAGTCCCAACCATTTGCATTAAGAACTCACGTGATATTAAAAAAAGATAAAATTCCATTGTAAAAGGAAATCGCACGCATTTACTCAAAACAACACTAGCACAATACACAGAAACTGAATTTCAATTTCCGATTTATTATATTTTAAGTTCAGATATAAATAGACTGACAAAGGGACTTTTCCATATAAAGAAAACAACATTAACGTGTCCTAATTTTTTTTTCAAATATAAATTCAGCCCATTAATTTTCAATACCAAGAATCCAAATTTAATATATTGTAAATATTTGTTTGTGATAATTTGTTTATAAACTTCTGGCATTCAATTGCAGTATAAAAGGTATTTTTTATTTGAAATACTTTTTGAAGTAAATTCCATTGAAATAGTATCCCAAATTTAATTATTGTCGCGCTTGTTCAATTTTAATTTCAAATTCATTGTGTCCAACTCAATGATTATTGATTGGCTACTCAGGAATGATTATTTCGGTTGTTCCACTGTGCAGCAGTATAGTATAGTGTTAGAGCACTGGCTACAATGTTTTTACAATTTTTATTAGCAGATTTCCCTTAAGGGAAGTCAGCTATGGAGGTTGTACTCATGACGCGCGATATTCAAAAAATGTCCCCAAATGCCCATCGATCCTACCCAGGAGATGACGAAAATGAGGTCCGTTCAAAATCACAAATACAGACACACACACACACACACACACACACACATAGGTTTATATATATATATATATATATATATATATATATATATATATACACACAATTATACTGTTCGTGTGTATGTGACTGAACTCTTCCTAAACGGCTGTACCGATTTTAATGATTTTTTTATATGAGTTTAGGTGACGCTCTGGATGGTTTAGATTCACAAATCAGCCCGGCACATGGAGCAAGAGTGGGGATTTTCAGGGTGTCCTAAAATTAAAAATAGTGATATTTCGTTTCCTATTGGTTTTTCGGCAAATATGCACAGAATGAATGTTGTTTATTTTTTTATTTAGAGTATCTTTTGTTATATTCACTTTTGTCATATAACAAAGTATAAACGATATATATACTAAAAATTTATTATCAATAAAAAGAGCCAACAACTTTATTGGGTACTTAACATTAAACAGAACTTAACAAAACTCTATATGAAAAATTAACATTAATTCTTCTATGATTATAAGCTATATTAAATTTTTCAGGTTCGAACGGAAGTGGGGGTTATAAAGGAGGCCTGAAAAAAAAAATTCGCGATATTTCATTTTCTATTTGTTTTTAGGCAAATGTGCACATAACAAAAGTTGTTTTTTGTGTTATTAAAAGTAAATGAAGTTTAAACATAATATTATTAAATTTAATATCCTAATCGCTTGAAATATCATGTAGGACAACGTCTGTCGGATCCGCTAGTATATATATATATATATATTATATATATATATATGTCTTGAGGACTACCTCAATAGCTGAGTTGCCTAATGGTAATCTGCTGATAACAAAACAGATGTTTGAGTGTGTTTAAGTGCTATTATTTCTCCAATACTTCAGATCCCTTGTTATAAAGTACTTGAGAGAAAGAAGCTAACAAGGCCTCCTGGAATTCAAGGGAATGGATTCGGCTTCAGTAAATAATCGCCAATATAATGAGACCTATTGTTTATCCATACCAGGAAACCATTTTCTTTACGATTGACTGGCTCAAATATATCACTCAACTTAAATGTAAACGACGTCTACGTTAAATACTCCATAATAAGGGTATTCAGGTGTCTGCCGCAAATGAGCTATTCGTTGATTTTATTCAAAGAACACCACTAATTTTCCCCAAGATAACCTTTAGGAAATTACACCTACTTTGACGTTTGAACTTCATTTCAAAGGGCTATAGTTAGCAATGTTAGTTGTGGCATTGGTCTTTATCTTAGTTAGTATACTTAGAGTCGTGAGTTCGACTCTCATCTTGGCAATCGGAATTCATTAAGTTACGGACTCATTTAATAAAATCCTTAGTTCTACCCTGAGCTAGAATTCTAAAATGTTCGTTACGCAGGGGCTGCCTAAACTAAGCAGATTTCCCACGAGAAGTTTAACAATAGATAAATCTACATACCGGTAACCCAACACCACCGTGAATATTAAGTGGGTAAATACAAACGATAATAAGAAACCTCCCGACGGAAAGCATCTGAAATGTAACAAACAGTTCTGCCAACTTCTTACAGGAAAGAAAATCAATTACTGGAATATAACGTATTAATATGATTGAAACTTATTTACTATATCAAATACTGTAATTTATAATGAACCAGACAATTTTTATCTCAATCAATTAAATTTATGTAGTCCAAAAACTTAAGAAGGGGAGCCACCAGAACATATTTGCATGTATCTCGTATAAAAAATATCTCTTAAAAACAATATTTGGTATTTAAGCTTCGAATGGTGTGGTTTATTATATAACAGAGTATTGTTTACTTAACACTAGTAGAAGTGGGGGTTTACAGAAGGCTGAAAACTGAATGATGCAAATATCTTGGTTAATATTTAAGATAGGGAATTAATGAATATAACACTATTTATAGTACATTTAGTTTTCTATAAGATTGATCTATACATTTTTTCGATCCGACGTATCGGAGTATTTCGAATTTTCCAACTTCTGCCCGTCTAACTCCCCCCCCCCCTACTACAGGTCCGATTCAGCCATTAACGAACTTGATATTTGTTTTTTTCACATAAAACGACCAAATATAGAGTATGGTAACGATTAAACAATAATTGCGACCACTAGAGCGGTAATAGACTATATTATTATTATTTATTAACGTCTACTTTTTGCAACTAAGACTAATTGGGACGGGTTATCTACAAGTTACCACCCTAATAGACTATATATATATATATATATATATATATATATATATATATATATATATATATATATATATATATATAAATTTGAATGTACCTTATTTTCGTCATCTCCTAGGTACGATCGAGTGACATTTTTCGAAAATCGCGTCATGAGTATGACCTCAGTAGCTGATTTCCCTTAAGGGAAATCTGCTAAAAGGTAACTAGTAGACAAACCGTCAAAATTAGCCTCTGTAGTACAAAAGTGGACGTTAACAAATAATATCAAACAAGTACTTACTCCATTAAAAATATCCAAAATTCACAATTTGTTAATCGTTAGGAAATTGACGATTCTTCAGATCCTCTTCTCAAAAAAATATCACAAATATTTCAACCCATTTGTCACTTATGGTAGCAATGGTAATGTATAAGATGTATGCCCATCTCACAGAGAAATACCTCATTACTTAGAAATACCGTTTTTATGATAGTAACTTATTTAAGCTAAAACATTTAAGCAAAGATGCCACTGTATAAAGGTATGTAAATCCGCGAGTTAAGATAGATAAATTCATTGATTCCATAAAATATGCTATGTACGCTCCTACGCTAATCCGTTTTCCAAAAATCAAATTCTCAAACAAAAAACAGTGAATTGCGGTACAAACTGTAAATATTGGCACTGTTTAATGCGATTCCTTTATGTTCCAATGTGACTATTATTGCATTCGAATGAATTTTTCTTACACAATTCCGTTCTTCAATATTCTCATGATTTATTCAGTCAATGACAATTACACAGGGATTTCTTCATAACTTCTCATATAAAGACTAACACAACGTAATTAATCCATTCATGAAATATAGCATTGCTAATGCATTCTACGTACCATTATCTTGTATTTGAATTTAATAAATCAATAATAAACGATAATAAATACATACTAAAACCTTTTTTCATTCATAAAACTCATTTGCAAATAAACATTAAATAATATAATAGCTATCAAACAAATATTCTATCCATCCATGGTTGAAAAATGTCAACACCTCTGCCATCTGCCCACAATTCCGTTCTTCACTATTCTCATGATTTGCATATCAATGGCGATGATCATTTTGAGTGGGAATTTGATATACGATGTGTTCCGTTGGAAAATAATTATTTTTTATCGATTTTACATTAATTTATAAAATTGTTACACGTGGCATATACCTGTTTCAAAATATTCGGGGTATATGAAGCTCTTTAAAGGCTTTTAATATTCGAAGTATATGAAGCTCTTTAAAGGCTTTTAATATTCGAAGTATATGAAGCTC
The DNA here is from genome assembly GCA_019009955.1 of Riptortus pedestris. Taxonomy (NCBI): domain Eukaryota; kingdom Metazoa; phylum Arthropoda; class Insecta; order Hemiptera; family Alydidae; genus Riptortus; species Riptortus pedestris. The sequence goes on along the minus strand of CM032231.1, from coordinate 97,598,954 downwards.
TTTAAAGGCTTTTAATATTCGAAGTATATGAAGCTCTTTAAAGGCTTTTAATATTCGAAGTATATGAAGCTCTTTAAAGGCTTTTAATATTCGAAGTATATGAAGCTCTTTAAAGGCTTTTAATATTCGAAGTATATGAAGCTCTTTAAAGGCTTTTAATATTCGAAGTATATGAAGCTCTTTAAAAGCTTTTAATATTCGAAGTATATGAAGCTCTTTAAAGGCTTTTAATATTCGAAGTATATGAAGCTCTTTAAAAGCTTTTAATATTCGAAGTATATGAAGGTCTTTAAAAGCTTTTAATATTCGAAGTATGAGTATATGAAGCTCTTTAAAGGCTTTTAATATTCGAAGTATATGAAGCTCTTTAAAGGCTTTTAATATTCGAAGTATATGAAGCTCTTTAAAGGCTTTTAATATTCGAAGTATTTGAAGCTCTTTAAAGGCTTTTAATATTTTAAGTTACTAAATACGTTTTAAAAAATCCTTTGTGTAAGGGATGTTCATATTCAAATTGATGGCTTCTTCTTAGGGATAACAATTGAAAATAGATGACGGGTTAAATCAGCAAGAGCGTAGGAAATGTGCTTAGGATGCACATTCTTTACACTAAGGACTTTTTATAGCGTTATTATCAACTCAAAATATTAAAAAATCTTCAAGAAACATGAGCTTCATATACTTTGAACATTTTGAGCCGGGTTTATGTCTTTTGATCAATTTTATAAATTCGCTAAAACATAGTTCTTTTACAGTGGAACACATCATAAATCTAATTCGCACTCATAATGACCATGGCCATTGATGGAACAAACCATAGTATTGATGAAGGAGTGGATTGTGAGCAGATGGTAGAGTTGAGATGAATGAGCATTATCAGAGCAGAGTTGCTGCCTCGAACCAGCTACAACTTAGCCTTGCCTCAGCATTTAGGTTCCACTGTTTGTTCCTATTAACAATTCCGTTAGGGTTGCTTTGCCCAACCACCCCTTTTCCGCAATTCTCTATTTAATCATTGCTGTCTTTGTCTTCAGATCTTCCTAATATATCTTTTTTCTTACTTTCTTGAAAAACCGATGTCAGAGTGCCTAAAATGAATTAAGCCTAGTGAAATAAGTTATCATTATAAATGGACCATTTAGAATGTAAAATAAGTCCTTTACGCAGGGGCTGCGTAGACTAACCTGATTTCCCATGTGCTATAGCACACTCCTGATCTCATCTAACCAAATATTCTCTATTTTTAGGTAAAAAAAAACTGATGAGTTGCGAAAAAACGCATTGATTGGCAAGTGTAAATTGTCAATAGTTTAACAAGATTGAATCTATAATATTTCACGATCCCATCATCATAACGGAGTCATTTTGAATTTTTGAATCCTACCTTCGCAATCTCTACTATTCCAGGACCCATTGCAGCTATTAATAAATGCGCTCTTTAGTTAAATATCGAGTATGATATAAATAAAATAATGAATTTCAAGTAAAAAAAGTCCGTCACGCAGGGGCTGCGTAAACTAAGCAGATTTCCCACGTGAAGTTTTACAATAGAGAAATTTCACGAGAGCCGAGCTATTAATGAAACGGCCGAACTAGCTATTGGCGGGAAAGTCACTTCGTCCGTTACCCGCTCAGATTTAATATAAATGCAAATATCTCGGTTAATATTCAAGATACAGAATAAATGTATATAACAATATTTATAGTAAATTTAATTTGTAATAAGATTGATTCTGTACAATTTTTCGATCCGAAGTATAGTAACGGAGATATTTCGAATTTTCTAAAATCCACCCCTCTAAACCCCCCCCCTCTCCCACTGGTTCGATTTCAGCCGTTAACGAACTTGATCTTTCTTTTTACATAAAACGACTAAATTTCGAGTTTGGTAACGATCAAACAAAAATTGCGGCCGCTAGAGCGGTAATAGACAAATATATATATATATATATATATATATATATATATATATATATATAGATAGATAGATAGATAGATAGATAGATAGATAGATAGAGTTTTGAACGGACCTCATTTTCGACATCTACTAGGTAGGATCGATGGATATTTGAAGAAAAATTTCGAAAATTCCGTCATGAGCACAACCTCAATAGCTGATTTCCCTTAATACTAGTGGGCTAAAGCGAAAACTCTTAATTGATGAGATCGTCTCAAAACATATTTGTATACATCTCACGAAGTAAAAGATCAATGAAAACAAAATTTGATATTTAATCTTAGAAAGACGTGCATAACAACATTTATAAAACATTACGTTCGCAATAAGATTTGTTTTATACAATGTTTCGATCCAACGCATAATAACGGAGATATTAAGAATTTTCTAATTTCGCTCCTCAAACCTACCCCCACTCACTCCTCCTCCTGGTCGGACTTGAGCCATTAAAAAACTTGATCTTTAGTTTTACATAAAAGGGCCTACTAAAGACATTCAAAACAGGAGACAAAATATGAATCAACTCGGAGAATCTAAAACAACGCCATTTTCCTTCTGTACGGTTTTAGTTTAGTATAAAACTGTCAAATATGGAATTTCATAAATAAATTTTTTCTGTAATCGTTGAATAATGGTAACATTACTAAACTGAAATGAGTGAAGAAAGTGAAACATTTTGCAATAGAGTGAAGAAAGTGAATTACCTTCTTAATTAGTAATAAGTATAAATTAAAAAATAATTTGAAGTTGGAAATTAAATGCTTTTAAATGTTTCTTAACATCGTAATAATTTTTTTTAACAAAATAAATTGAAATGTGAATGAATTATTGGTGGAAATAATCAATATATTTTAAAATTTAAATATAATAATAATTACCTTCCTTGTTTATAACCTGCATTTGTTTATAACTGCACTACTTCACAATCATCACTAGTTGTTTTATAACTATGCTTATAACCTTTCACCTTATTACCTACCAACAACATACCATAATCTTCACAACATCCTAGTTTTGTTCATATTCTGGTTAGATCTAATCATGTATTACACGATTACAGAAAAAATTTAATATTACACTCGTGACAAAAGTAGAATTTACAACTCTCGTGAAATTACCACACTCGCTTCGCTCGTGTGGGTAAACGTTTCACTCGAGTTGTAAAATGATCTACTTTCGTCACTTGTATAATAAATAACTATTACCGAATCCCGTCGTCTTTGAGGTAGGGTGAATGGATCTCCATCCCATGAGGGAAATGAGATAAATGCTGATTATATTAAGAGAAGATAGGCCACCAGTAAGGATTGAATAAAATAACACCAAGCAATGTCATTGGCAACATTTTAATAGCACTCTTTGTATTAATAAAACCAATCCTTGATATTAATTGTGATTTAATATACTATAATTTTTGTGTTATGGCATGTAATATGATGAATTAATAATTACAAAAAATGAAGATTAAATAGAATTCTGTTTGGATAAAAAAATTACATAACCGACCCAAATCAAACTATTGAAGGAAACAATATCTTTTCTCTTATGTAAGATAGTCAGGAAAATGTATTGCTTTTTTACGATAACCTGGACTTCATTTATTAGTTAATACCTGTAATTTTTTTTTCTCCCTTCTAGATAAACCAGACGTAATAATGGCTGCTTAATTAGACAACAAGGTTTGGTAGGAAAATATAAAATTTCACTTTTAAGATGATCAATTGTAAGTTTTAAGAATTGAAGGACATATAGCACAACGAGGGTGGAGTCACCCAGTGGTAGCAAAAGAAATTTTGTCAACTTCATGTTTAATCATAATTCGTATGTTGCTGGATGTGGGAGTGCAGATCTGGGAAACAGGTCTCAATAACACCAAGTCATGTTTAATCCTTACCAACAATAATTTCACGTTTTATGACAAAACTAAAGGACTCGAGGTCGTTAATGACTGTTTTTGGACTAGAAAGGGGAGGGGTTTAGAGGGACGAAAAAAAAATCGAAATATCAGTGTTACTATCGAAAGGATCGAAAACTATATATCCAATCGTGCGATCCAAAAAACGTTCGGAATAACAACTTTCGGAATAAAAAATTTCGGAAGGTCTTATCTCGCTGGGAGTGGGAGGTACCTTCGACAATTTTTCAAAGCAAAACGCGACCATGACGATTAAAGCGATACCTCAATCTCGGTAATCTTCTGAGCGTTAAATTAATTGCTCCAGGATGATAAGAAGCCAGACTTCAAATTGGCAGTCTGCTTAACGTCATACCATATTGATGACAAATATCTCCCTTACTGGGCCAGAATCTGAGAATATATACCAGAATCGGAGTCTAGTTCCAAGTAGCTCGCCTATGGTCTGGCTGGAATCTGAGTATGCAGGCCAGAACCGGAATCTAGTTTCAAGTCGCTCTCCTATGGTCATTCAGTTAATGAATTGCTTCAGACTGATAAGAAGCCTATCTTCAAATGGAATATCTGCTTCACGTCATTCCTCATTGAACAAAAATATCTCCCTTACAGGGCCAGAATCTGAGTATACAGACCAGAATCGGAATCAATTTCCAAGTAGCTCTCCTATGATCGTCCAGTTAATTATTACTCCAGACAGATAAGAAGCCAGTCTTCAAATGGGAAATCTGCTTAACTTCATACCATATTGATGGAAAATATCTCCCTTTTGTTTGTTGTGCCAGAATCTGAGTACACAGGCCAGAATCGGAATCTAGTTAGTTCCAAGTAGCTCTCCTATGGTCGTCTAATTAAATAATTGCTCCAGACTGATAAGAAGACAGCCTTCAAATGAAAAATCTGATTCACGTCATACCACATTGATCAAAAATATCTCCCTTTTGGTGCCAGAATCTGAGTATACAGACCAGAATCGGAATCTATTTCCATGTAGCTCTTCTATGGCCGTCCAGTTAATTAATTCAGGTAAGAAAAAACGCCTCGTTCCTTCACTATTCTTTATTCGTTGCGACAGAGCGCTTTCAGTGCATACGCTCCATCATCAGTGCCCTGCTGGCAAACAAATACCATAAAAACGTTGTACAATATGTCATTTAATTGTGAAATTTAGAAAATATATGTACATGTCGATGGTCAAGAGTTAAAAACATACAACTTTAAATTACAACCTAAAAATTAGTGTCCCAGTGAATATTTACAGAAATAAGAAAAACTATTTTCACAGATTAAAATTAAAAATTAAAAACTTGTCAGTAGAATATATATACAATTTCAATAAATAGTTAAAATAAATAAATTAATATTTACAGTTAAAAAGTCTAAAATAGAATAAATAGTAAAAAAACCAATAGTCCAATTAAAATTAAAAAACCAAAAATGAAATAATGAAGGAACAACCACCGGAGGAGCTACAGAAAACAATACATACAAAAAACGTAAAAGAAGAAAATAGAAAAGCGAGACAATGACTAACCTCTTCACAATGATGTGACAGGAACCAAGGATTCCCTGTGACTGAGGCCTCGGGACCGGAGAGCCATGAGAGAGGCTTCCGAGACATGCCTTAACCTGGTTCCTTCTCCCGTCTTATTAATATTCAGGCCTCCTTTTTAATAATTCCTTCACCATCCAGCACCTCAAAAATGGAGTTAATTAATTGCTCCAGACTGATAAGAAGCCAGTATTCAAATGGGAAATCTGCCTAGCGCCATACCAAAATTGATGGAAAATATCTCCCTTACAGGGCCAGAATCTGAGTATGCAGGCCAGAATCGGAATCTAGTTTCAAGTCGCTCTCCTATTGTCATTCAGTTAATTAATTGCTTCAGACTGATAAGAAGCATATCTTCAAATGGAATATCTGCTTCACGTCATTCCTCATTGATCAAAAATATCTCCCTTACAGGGCCAGAATCTGAGTACACAGACCAGAATCGGAATCAATTTCCAAGTAGCTCTCCTATGGTCGTCCAGTTAATTATTACTCCAGACAGATAAGAAGCCAGTCTTCAAATGGGAAATCTGCTTAACTTCATACCATATTGATGGAAAATATCTCCCTTTTGGTGCCAGAATCTGAGTACACAGACCAGAATCGGAATCTAGTTAGTTCCAAGTAGCTCTCCTATGGTCGTCCAATTAATTAATTGCTCCAGACTGATAAGAAGACAGCCTTCAAATGAAAAATCTGATTCACCTCATACCACATTGGTCAAAAATATCTCCCTTTGATGCCAGAATCTGAGTATACAGACCAAAATCGGAATCCAATTCCAAGTATCTTTCCTATTGCCACTCAGTTAATTAATTGCCCCAGACTGATAAGAAGCCTGTCTTCAAATGGGAAATCAGGCTCCAAGCTGCATACATAATTCATATCAAACATCGGGAGTGAATCGCCTTCAGCGCGAAGGACTCTCAACAAGTCCTATTAATTAATAACTACCTTGTAAAACATTTTGTAGACTGGCTGTATATAGTTAAATAATATATTAACATGGCAACATATGATGAAATGCGCAATATCTTCCCGTTACTCTGTAAATACCTCGATGATTACCTTGTAGTATATCAGTGACTTCAGAAATTCATTCCTCTCCCCAATGTGATATTAATAAAGTCCTGATATACATGATGACCAATAATAAGGTGGTACGGCCAATGTGTTTTTTTTTTTTCCTTTTCTGTAGAGACCTGCCAATTAGATGATAAAAGTGAGTTTAATTCTCATTAATTACACACACAGGGAGTTCCACCCGATCAAGAAGGGGTGAGGGCGAAGACCCGCCCCCCTACACATTTAGCAGATTTGACTTAAGGGGGATCAGTTTTTGAGGTAGAACTCATGACACGATTTTCGAAAAGCTTCCTGGTTTGATTGTTACCAAAATAGATAGTCAAACATTTTATTTATATAATGATCAAGTTCGTTAATAGCCGAAATCGGACAAGTTGGAGGAGGTTTAGACAGAAGGAAATTTTGAAAATTCTTAAAACCTCCGTCATTATCCGTCGTAAAGAAAAAATGTATAGAAGCAATCTTATAGAAAACTAGCTAAGGTACCCGGCGATGCCCGGGAAATCATTGTTGACTGACTAATTATGGTCAACTTATAGCAAGACTTCAATGTGTACAAATACATTTCACTCAACTCAAACTCGTCATCTAAACGTTGAATAAGTAGTTAATATTCAGTCCAAATTCGAGAACACCCAACTGTAATTGTAAGTCTTCCCTCTCTATTAAATTGTTTAAGCATTTCCATAAGGTCATTTTTAGTCATTGACGAACATTCGATTTAAGTGTACACTATTAGGCCAAATACCAAGATTGGATACGATCAAATAAACATAGTTGTCCCAGAGCATTGAATTATACATACACGGAAACTCCATTTCCAGTGATTGCCTCGTTAAACGATGTGGCCAATCATTGAAGTGCACTTGATTGAGCGAATGACGTATGCTGCTGGTTTCATGGTCCTGTTGGTAGAAAATAGATGAGGAAAACTAAACATTCTCATTCATTGATGCCTTTATTAGCAGATTTCCCTTAAGGGAAATCAGCTATTGAGGTTGTACTCATGACGCGATTTTCGAAATTTTTATAAAATGTCCATCGATCCTACCCAGGAGATGACGAAAATGAGGTCCGTTTGTATATATATATATATATATATATATATATATATATATATATATATATATATATATATATATTTGTCGGTTACCGCTCTAGCGGTCGCTATTATTATTTAACCGTTACCAAACTCGATATTTAGTCGTTCTATGTAAAAAGGGAGATCAAGTTCGTTAATGGCTGAAATCGGACAAGTAGGGGGTATAGAGGGGAGGAATTTTCAGAAATTCGAAATATTTCTTACCAGTTGGATCAAAAACTTGTATAGAACCAATCTTATTGCAAATTAAATTTACTATAAATATTGTTCTATACATTTATTCTCTATCTTCAATATTAACGGAGATATTTGCATTTTTATTAAATCTGGGTCGATAACGAACGTTTCAGGCCAAAAGCTAGTTCGGCCCTAACTGTTCGGCTCTCGTATAGAGATTTCTCTATTGTATAGCTTCACGTGGGAAATCTGATTAGTTTACGCAGCCCCTGCGTGACGGACTTTTTTATTAGCTCAACGTGCGCAATATTGATCCCAGAGAAAAAAGTCCGTCACGCAGGGGGCTGCGTAAACTAAGCAGATTTCTCACGTGAAGTTTTACAATAGAGAAATTTCACGAGAGCCGAACAGCTACTGAAACGGCCGCACTAGCTCCTGACGGAAACTGACGACTAGACCCGAAGTTAGCCGATCTCACCTCGACTGTTGCAATTAATAAAAATGCAAATATCTCGGCTAATAATCAAGATAGAGAACACATGTGCGTAGCAACATTTATAGTAAATTTAATTTGCAATACGATTGATTCTATACAATTTTTCGATCCGAATTATTGCAACGACGATATTTCGAATTTTCAAAAATCCTCCCCTCTAATCTCCCCCTCCCCCTGGTCCGATTTCAGGCGTTAATGAACTTGATCTTTCTTTTTACATGATACGACTAAATATCGTGTTTGGCAACGATTAAACAATAATTGCGACCACTAGAGCGGTAACAGACAAATATATATATATATATATACAGTTTTGAACGGACCTCTTTTTCGTCATAAGATCGATGGACATTTGAAGAAAAATTTCGAATATCGCGTCATGAGTACAACCTCAATAGCTGATTTCCCTTAAGGGAAATCTGCTAAAAAGTAGCTCACGCAGGTGTTTCATAAGCCACGAAGATACCCGAAATGGTTCTCACAAGATTTGACATGTTGTTATGTTCTCCATTTCTTAAAGCCTTATGCTTGGCTTGAAATTTACGCAGGATATGAGATGGAAAGAGGAACAACAACTAAACCCAAGGCGAATAAGTGAGGGCTTACCGAGACCTGAATAGAAACACAAACATCTCCGTTAATATTCGTTAAGAAAAACAACAAACATAATTTTTCAATCAGACTGATAGTATTGGGAAAATTTTCGATTGATTATTTTGGCCATTCTCTAAACCACTTACAACTCTTTTAAATACGGGCGTCCATTGGTCTAGTTGAGGCCTTTTGTCGCTACTTGAAAATTTAACCACTTAATTACGAACTACAAAGAAAATAAGGGCATCCCTGCAAAAGAATTGCCCAGATTGAACCAGAGCGGGGATCTATAATCTTCTAGACTATGAACCCTGCTCCGACCAATCAGCGGGCGAGTTGGCGCTTATATATACTGAAGTTAGCAGTGCATATTGTACCCGGTACTACCTGTTGCCGGCTAACCTAGTTCTATTTACCCCCTTAACAATTCACAACACTCCCTTAAAATAGAACATCAGTAGAAGGGGAACTCTCGGGACAACCATAGCAGGTCACACTATCTCCCACCGTCAACTGATTCCCTTACTGGATCTCCGGTAAAAAAAAAAAAAAAGTGCATATTGTGGTTAGTAGTGTAAAATACTGTATAAAATGTTTAAATAAAAGTAGTGATCGTCAATTAAATTGTGCAGTGATAAAAACGTTAAGATAGTTTCTGTGTTTAATTTTTCAATCCAAAAGAACCCTAATGATCAACGTTATTATTATTAAGTCCGTCACGCAGGGTTGTGTAAACTAACCAGAACAGCCTCGTATGCCACTTTTCTCAAATAGCAAAAGTTCAATGAGAAAAATATTTACTTTTTGGGCTTAAATAAACTATAAATTAGTTGATCATATAACAGAGTATTGTTTATGTGACATGGGTAGAATGGGGGGAGGGGTTTGCTGAAGACTGAAAACTGAAAAATTCAAATATCTCGGTTAATATTCAAGAATAGACGTTTAGAACAATGAGCATTTAATTTACAATAAGACTAGTTTTATACACTTTTTCGACCCGACGTATAATAACGGATATATTTGGAATTTTCGTAAATCCCCCCTATATTCCCTCCTACTGGTCCCGTTCTTTATTTGCACATAAAACGTTTGAATATCGGGTTCACTAACGATGAGACGAAGATTGCGACCACTGGAGCGTTAACTGACAAATATATATATATATACAGTTTTGTGCTGTCCTCATTTTCACCATATCCTGGGTGGGATTGATGGATATTTGAGGAAATATTTCGAAAATCGCGTCAAGAGTACGACCTTTCTTAAGGAAAATATGCTAATAGGAGTAGGGCAAATAATTAAAGCCCTAATTTTCATTTCCTTTTCCAATCAGCTGTCAGATGAAGAAGGAAATTTATTATTGGCTCCAATATAAGATGAGGTTGAGGTCAATTTCCTTACCGTGACTGCTCCGAACTATAATCGTTCTGGAGCATAAACATGTTCACCTAATTGGTCACGAGTGAGCCGTAGTGAACTTTTAGCAACGGGGTTCCTAAGCTATAAATTCATTTTATTGCACACAGAAATACAGGAAGCAGTGAAGTTATGACAGATTTATGTCATTAACCCATTAGGGCCTATGAAAAACTATATGCGCCTGGTATTAAACCAGGACCTGGCTTTTCCTACATTAAGGTGGAGAGTGGTCTGAAATGAGAGTACAATGTTTTTGTTATTTGATTCCGAACGCTTGCTTAGATAAAGAAAAGTTCTAACAATAAATTTCGATATGTTTACCTATGTATATGTTGCATATTATAAAAGTACGTCACGCAGGGGCTGCGTAAACTAAGCAGATTTCCCACGTGAAGTTTTAGAATAGAGAAATTTCAGAATAGAAAGTCAAACAATTACGGGAAAGGCCCGAACTAGCTCTTGACGGAAACTCACGACTAGACCCGAAGTTAGCCGATCTCATCTCAGAAGCTGAAAACAGAAAAATGCAAATATCTCGGTTAATATTATAGATACAGAATAAATGTATATGACATTATTTATAGTAAATTAAATTTTTAATAGGATTGGTTCTATATACTTTTTCGATCCGACGTATAGTAACGGAGATATTTCGAATTTTCGATAATCCACCCTTTAACCCCCCCCCCTCCCACTGATCCGATTTCAGCCATTAACGAACTTGATCTTTATTTTTGCATAAAACGTTTAAATATCGAGTTTGGTATTGATCAAACGAAAATTGCGACCGCTAGAGCGTTAACAGACAAATATATATATATATATATATATATATATATATATATATATATATATAATTTTGAACGGACCTCATTTTCGTCATCTCCTGGGTAGGATCGATGGACATTTGAAGAAATTTTTTGAAACTCGCGTCATGAGTACGACCTCAATAGCTGATTTCCCTGAAGGGAAATCTGCTAAAAATTGAGAAAGGAAGGTAATTATGAGATATATATAGAGTTTACCCATTATAGACCATGAGCATCTATTTAAGCCTGTTATGACAAATATAATTAAAAATAAGTAAATTTTTAACAATGTTTCTGTTGGTAACAACCTTGAGCCCTCCTTTCTTCGAAAATTGAGCCAGCGGTGATAATTTATAGTTGATGATTAATGGCACTTGCCTATGGCTTCAGAAAATGTATGTAGCTCAATTTAACTGATAGGTCTATAACTCGTAAATTTTATACTTATTATATGATAAAGATTCAAATGAAGTGAATCAAAACTTTAAAGAAATTTAACACATTTGTTGATAAAATAAATAAAGATGGCAAGTTATGTCCATACCGGATTTTATTTTATTAACAAAAACAATTACTACGGAATTTTGTTTTATTTCATTCAGCAAGTGGCCTGTTTCAAAAGGTAATTATTTCAAAAAGTAATTTCCAATTATAAGGAAATAACTTTTTGAAAAACTTGTAACTCTACAATAATTGTAGCACATGATACTTTAAGTAAATTATAGCACTTACTAGTCTTGACTTCAAACTTCAACCATTTTTTAAAATATTTATAGCCAGATCATCGAATGAGGTTGGAATCGTTCTATATAAACAATTATTTTACATAATAAATTTCCAGGTTAAAAAGGAAATATTTACTTTTCTCTTAATAAATTACTAATCTGTTTAAAACCGTGGCAAACCGTAAATAACCTGCCTTTATTAGGCATAGGAGCATAGAGAAAAAGTAAACTGGTGAAAAATGGAAGCTCAAGTCTCTTCCTTTAGGGAAATTCCCTAATACCTTCATTTATTTTTTCAAAATTACATAAATAATGAAAGTATTTGCTGATATATTTAAAGTATTTGAGGCTCTAAGCATATTTAGGCATCTGATATTCGGTTAAGAGCTTCCCTTGTATGTATGTATGCGAAGTAAAACAGTAGTTTACGTTTAGTAACAGATGCGCACTTTTCGGTGGGATGTATAATCTAAACATATTTCCCTCGTGCTGGAATGGAACCCAAGTCATCACATCTGACCATATATTCTGTTTGGGGGGCGATTTTAAAGTGTCGCATTAACGAATGTTCTTAAATGCAGAATGTAAAATAAAATAAATCAAGCTATTCTGTATTTCTGTAGTAAGAAGCCCATGTAAACAGAAATTGAAACATATCTAGAAATGAGCATTTAGTAAATCATTTACTTAAAGTAATAATCACATGAGTATAATTGTTTTAAAACATAAATATGCAAGTAAATCGCAAGTAAAAAGATAAAAAAAAAGTTAAATGATAAATAACATTGAGTCCATTGCGTTGTAGATCTGATCATATTATCTGAAATATATTAAATACTCTAAGTCACCCTTCTAACCCCCTGTCCAGGTCCAATTCCAGCCATTAACGAATTTGGTTTTTGCATACACCAAACAAACATTTTCAAGTCAAAACGCAAAATCACAATTGATAACGTCACCACACAGCCTGCTGTGTCTCACATAGCAATAGCCCATTCAGAACATTATTTGGTATTTAAACTTGGAAAAAAAAACTTTTCATGGAATATGGGGTTTCTTTAATATTGTGTGAAGATTGAAAGAGGAGATTTTTTGTAGGCAGCAATAAAAAAAAAATGCAAATAGCAAATAATTGAGATACGAAAAAAATGTATCTGTTAACATTGAAAGAAAATTACATTGGCTACAAGCTTGGGCTTACGTAACATTTTTCGATCAAACTCGTAACAAGAGAAATATTTTGAATTTTCAATTTTCCTTCCTCTAAACTCCCCCTCTTCACAATAAAGGAGTGATTTCCCTATTAGAGCAATTTACTAAAAAGTTACTATAGTTTCCAGGAATAGTCTAAGTTGAATTAAATTAAAAGTTATGTATGAACACTTTCTCGTTGGTTATTTTAGCAGGTTAACCCATAATAGAAATCAGCAACTCAGGTCGTACTCATGACGCGATTTTTGAAAATTGCCTCAAATGCCCATTGATCCTTCCAAGTATATGATGAAAATGAGATCTGTTCAAAATTATATATATATATATATATATTTATATATATATATATATATATATATATCTATATATATGCCTGTAACCACTCTAGCGGTCGTAATTATTGTCTTATCGTTACCGAACTCGATGTACAAGCATTTCATGCAAAATTAAATATCAAGTTCGTTAACGGCTAAAATTGGAATGGTGGGAGGGAGAAATTGAGGTGGAGAATTTGGAAAATACTATATTTTTTTTAAAATTTATGTATAACATGTGTTATACTTAGTTTCTCTATTTAGAATATTCACCTATTTGGAATTTTTAGTTTTCTATCTTTAGTAAACCCTCACTCTTACTTATATCAAAATGACAATAAGCTGTTATAACACCAAACTTTTTATTCTAAGCTTAAATACCAAATATTGTTTTCATGAGACCTTGATTATACAAGAACATTCGAATTCGTTGTGCGATAATCATTTTAGGTTTTACGGTCTTCTCTAGACATTGTTCATTTTATCTATAGATCCGGTATACCGTATTAGATATTAACGCTTCAGGCAACACTAAAGATTATATTTGCCTTTGGCTGAAATCGCAACAGAAATAGGGAGAGGGGAGTATCGAGGAAAATGTTATGTAACCAAACTTTGTTAAAATATAGACGTTCCACAATTGTTTCTCAATGCTTAATATTTAAGTTAAGAAAAATAACTCAAATATGAATTTCTTTCTGTTTTTCACTTGGAATATGTGTTGAGACGTGATCACTAGTGAGTAATACCCCACGTGGAAAATCAGGTTAGTTTACTCAGGCCCTGCGTGGCAGACTTTTTAATATTGTTTTTCTAACTCCTGCATTACTAATATATAGTAGGGATATTTTAATTACTATAGCCATACAAGCTAATGGGTTAATTCAATTTATGAGAAAATAGAAAACCATTAATAATTACTGATGAGGAATATTGTCACTATTGGTTGGACGCTAGTTATTCCAGATTTTAAAACATGCCACAAAATTTTACTTTTAATAATAATGGAATTAAGTGTAAAATAAATAAAAATGTAAAAGTTACTTTTTTCTGGTCTATCTTGAATGCAGTTCGCTTATTCAATTAGCTTGTAACGAATTTTTTTAACTATGATTTACAATAATTTTCTTGTTACATTTTATTAATACTCCGATTTAATTAACAATATATGCCGACATTAAATATAGGAGGCTTAATATTCAAATGAGTGGCGTTGATTTAAACATGTGCAATAACAGTTATTTAGCTGGCCGCAAAGAGAAGAAATTATATGTAATCGTATGGTTGGTATAATTGGTAACTGTCAACCAGAATAACTAGTGGAATAGGATTCGAATCACCGAATAAAATATTTTCCTCTGAATAAAAATAATTAAAATATCCAATATTTTTTTTTTACATGAATTGCTTCTTTTTTGCACACCATAAATATGAACAGATAGCGAGAGAGTTGAAAATAATCATAACTAGTAAAAACTCTACAAAGCCAATCCAACTTCCAAGCTTTATTTGTGGGATGCAAGATAACCAAAGAATTATTCAATGACAAAAAAAAACAACAAAAAAACACACACACACACAGCACTTGGCAGTGATTAGAAAATTGAATGAAAAAGTGTAGAATTTTGGTGCAGCAATCCATCAAAAACGGGGTTAATAATTTTTGCATTTCATACATTTTTCAGTGATAATACCCAACGGATTGTATGTCGAGACCAAAAAATGAATCTCTCCCCAAATTTAATCTTTCAAAAACAAATATTTGATGTGGACGCCACAAAACTTCCTTGTATTATTACACTAAATATACAAAACGTTTCTCTAATTCCAATTGAAAGTATGTTATACGAAATAAGCATGCAATATTCCCGTTTATATAAATAAGATATAACACAAATATAAACATAAGAATGAAATATAGAAATAAAATATTTTGGTGTAAAATAATTCATGTATATTTTTATGATGAAAAATAAAATATTTCGTTTCCTACAAATGATTAAAAATATAGATGGTCACGAAATGAAAAAATGTTTGGTTTTTCTTTTTACTGTACACAGTACATTACCAGGTACTATTGTACCGTTTTGGTAGATAATTTAATTATCTTTGTGTTTGATTTTAAATGACAAAAATGTGGATCTCAATAACATATATTCTTTATTGTACGAAATAAAGGTAGTATAGTAATCGATAAATACAGTCGGATTTCAGATTTTAGTGGAATTGTCTGTTTTGGTTCAATGTCTGTACGTTCATACCCTGGCATAACTTTAAAACCAATAGCTTTGAATGTTGAGAATTCATATTTAGGAGAAAACGAGGGTGGAAATTAAAAAATAAAAACGCACATTTATGAGTAATTATACGAGAGAAAAATTTGGTTAGAATCTTTAATAAAAAAAAAAATATTTTAAAGCATATGAAAAAATATATCGTTTATCACAATCAAATGAAACCATCTTAAATGAAGAGCAGTAAAACATTTTATAAATTATTATTATATATTAACGTCCACTTTTTGCAACTGAGGCTAATTGGGACGAGTTATCTACAGGTTACTACCCTTTTCTAGCCAGGGTAGGACTTAGGATGTTATTTAATGAATTTCAACATTTAACACATACATTTTTTAAAATAAAAAATAGCAATCACAAAAGCATGTCTTGACTTCAGACTTATACCATGTTTCAAATATTCTAATCTACACCATCCCTGTTGTCGTTTTTTATGAAAGTCTGTTTTATGCTACTATGGTTATTTTGGATAGGTTATCTATATATTACCACCCTTTTCTTGCCAGGATGACATTAAAAATTCCGTCACTGGGGGGGGGGGGGGGTGCGGGGGGGGGCGGGGGGGGGGTGGGGGGCGGGGGGCGTCGGGGGGGTGGGGGGGGGCGGGGGGGGGGGAGGGGGGGGGGGTGGGGCGGGGGGCGGGTGGGGGGCGTTGGGGGGTGGTGTGGGGGGGTAGGTGGTGGGGGGGGGGTGGGGTGGGGGGGGGGGGGGGTGGGGTGGGTGGGGGGTGGGGGGAGGGGGGGGGCTGTGCGGGGGGGCGTGGGGTGGGTCTGGGGGGGGGGGGGGGTGGGGTGGGGGGGGTGGGGTGTGGCGGGGGGGGTGGGGCGGGGGTGGGGTTGGGGCGGGGGGGGGGGGTGGGCGGGGGGGGCGGGTGGGGGGGAGCGGTGGGGGGGAGGGGGGGGGGGTGGGGGGGGGGGGGGGTGGGGGGGGGGGGGGGTGGGGGGGGGGGGGGGTGGGGGGGGGGGGGGGTGGGGGGGGGGGGGGGTGGGGGGGGGGGGGGGTGGGGGGGGGGGGGGGTGGGGGGGGGGGGGGGTGGGGGGGGGGGGGGGTGGGAACTGATTGATGTTGCTGGTTAATCTCACGAGATATGCAGGAGTAAAAGTTTTTCAATTTTCAAGCATTGAATATTATTTATTTCTGCATCCTTTAGTTTAATTTATTTTTGAGAAGCATGGTCATGTTTATTCTATCGCATTATTCATGTATATGTTTATTATTATTTATTAACGTCCACTTTTTGCAACTATGGCTAATAGGGACGGTCTATCTACAGGTTACCACCCTTAATAATTCATGTATATGTATTTCACTCATTCTAATTTTAGCTGACTTCCCTTAAGAGAAAACAGCTATTGAGATCGTACTCATGACGCGATTTTCGAAAGATATCTTCGCATGTCCATCGATCCCACACAGGAGATGACCAAAACGAGCTCCGTTCAAAAGTATATATCTATTTGTCTGTTACAGCTGTACCGGCCGCAATTTTTGTCTTATCGGTACCAAACATGATATATATATATATATATATATATATCATGTTTACACATATATTATGTTGCACAAAAAAACTGACAATAGTTGTGCAAAAAGTGTATTTTTTTTTTTAATAATGTATTTAAATTACAAAAAAACTATTGGCTTTTTGAGTAAGCTTAATTTTTTAATTTACGAGGAGTAAATTTAGAAAACATGAATATTCTCACGCTTTCCTTATCAATAAAACGTCTAGGTTGAGTGTTTAAACTTAAAAAGAAAGGATTAAAATGTTTACTATCCTTATTATTTAATCCTTTTTAGGGGGAATCCAGCCTCGCATTCTCACATTAGTGGTGTTGCTAGTACTGTTCAGTGAAGTCAACAAATATGGCTAGATTTACCAACGCTGAATACGCGGACATAGTCTACGTCTACGGATTTTGCGATGGCAATGCACGTCAGTTCGGGAACATCTCAGACGGTTTCCTGACCGAGAAACCCCACACAGAGGTGTTTTTACCAGCACTTTCAGAAGGCTTCGAGAGACTGGGTCCTTCTCATGTAATCGTCGTGGAAACCGTATGCAGGCTCCGATGGAAGCCGACCTGAGGCGGAGGGAGAGGATACTGAGGCACTTCAATACCAACCCTAGCACAAGCGTCCGGAGAGCTGCTTCAGTTCTAAGCATACCAAAGACAACCATTTGGCGCACATTAAGGGCTGACCGCAGGCATGCTTACCTTGTGCAAAATTTAATACTCGCTGATTATACCCGCTGATTAAATTTTTGTAATTGGTACAAAGAACAATTGCAAAACGGTGTAAACTTAAGTTCGAAAGTAATCTTGACGGACGAAGCGACTTTTACACGAGCGGGCATATTCAATCAAAGAAACTGCCATCTTTGGGCACATGAAAATCCCCGCGCTGTTAGAGAATTTCACTACCAGCATGAGTTTTCTGTAAACGTGTGGGTCGGTCTTTGTTATAATCGCATAATAGGTCCCGTATTTTTACCTGCTCGACTTCACGCTGAAAGTTATCATCTATTCCTGGAGAATGACTTACGGGCACTTTTGGAAGATATCCCTTTGGAAACAAGGCTTGAGAGCTGGTTTCAACTCGATGGTTGTCCTGCACATTACGGAAGGGCCGTACGAGACTGGTTGGACATCAACTACCCAGGTTGCTGGTTAGGACGAGGTGGGCCGGTGCCTTGGCCTCTCCGGTCTCCGGACCTCACGCCATTAGATTTCTTCGTGGGATACGTGAAAGAAAATGTCTACCGAGAGCCCGTCCGCACAAGGCCTAATCGAGCGCATCAGAATGGTTTGCAACCAGCTCACCGCAGAACAATGTTTAGATGCAGTGCGATCTGTGAGTACGCGATGTGATGCGTGTATTGCAGCGAGAGGCCAGCACTTCGAACAACATTTACGTTGACGCTTTAGAAATTAACGATGTAATTTTAGAGAAGGTAAAACCTTCAAAATTTTCAGGGTTTTTTTCTCACTAAGGTAGACCCATATAAAAACTGAAACATTTATGTTTTCCAAGTAAGAATATTTAATTATTTTATTAATTTTCTAAATTTTTAATCTTTTTTTATGTTTTAATCTTCAGTTATTGTTCATAATGTTATCTACTTTAAATAGGTAATTTTTTTTATACTATGAATATTTGAATAAAAAAGTATTTATTATTTTTTCTTAATAAAAAATAATTTTTTGTTCAATTACCTTTCTGTTAGTATAAGATTAGAATACAATAATTGTATTGGAATAACATTCATTGCTAAAATTCATTCAAGAAATAAAATCCGCTCTTTCATTGGCCTTAACTAGTTTTTTGCACAACTATTTCTAGTTTTTTGTGATTTTCTCGAAAACGAAGCAAAAACGAGGCATATGCCAGAGGACTTTTTGTTTTAGTTTTTCGATCCTCTATCGATCCCTAAAGTTTGGCCGTTTGGTTTGGGGGCACCCTGTATATCTATCTATATATATATATATATATATATGTAACGCTCTAGCTTTCGCAATTTTATCGTTTCCAAACTTGAGGTTTAGAGGGGGGGGGGTTTCGAAAGTTTGAAATATTTGAGTTACTATAAGTAGGATCAAAAAATTGATTTCATTTCACAACAGTAATGAATTCATTTCGATTACAAAAATGAAGAAACTAGCAAACCCGGCGAACTCCGTTTCGCCACCAGATGGCTTCGTTTTATGTAACATTTTGTTTGGTGATTAAAAGATTAAGACAAATTTTTTTTTTGTTTTATATTTGAAAAGGAAAAATTTGATTTCATTTCACAACAGTAATGAATTCATTTCGATTACAAAAATGAAGTGTTATTTAGTTGAACTTCTCTAAGTAAATGAAAGTGAATCCAAAGTAAATACTGAATCGAAGCGTTATACGTGTCCGCAAATTATCCGTTTCATTGAAGTGCTCTTTGGTAAACCACATTGTTTGTTTTTTTGGTCTGACGTTAACACAAAAAGTTGATGGTTTCCCAACTCGTGAACACGCAACGTATAACTGCCCATGTGAAAAACAATGATTTTCTAAATTTATCCCGCAAACACTAAATGCTGACATGAAATGACAAATGTTTTCCCTGTTCCTCCAGGTGCGTCCAGGAAGAATAGACCACCAGTATTATTGTCCACCGCTTGCCTTAATGTTTCGTATACTTGTTTTTACTGTTCATTCAGCAACGGCACATTATTTCGAACGAATTCCTGCAATGTATCAACATTGTATTGCAGCTATCGATTTAATTCTTGGTTGAATGCATCGTGCATCGATCGATTTGGCGCAATCATTCCTACTTCAATCAGTAGCTTGTTTACAATAGTCAAGCATTGATCCTCAATCAGAATCAATCCTTCATTGTAGAATTCATTGGTTATTTGGATGTCAGGATTATTCGTTTGAATGCGCAAGCGATGGAAGATATCTTCACATATGTCGTCTTTGTATTTGTTCCATAACTGAATTGGTTGAGTAGGAAAACATTGTGTGATGATAATTGCGAACAGTGTTCGTATTTGGTACGCATTTGATGAAACAACTGAATCCGCAAGTGTTAAATCCCAATGAGAATCGTCCTTCAGCAAACCCAATAGTTGACATGCTTCTCGATATGTTTGGCATTGGTGGCCATTCACAGTTTTCAAATGCGCAAATGATTTTGGTCCACGTACCAACAGCAGTCGCAAATAAAAACATTCATCATTTCTAGGATGAACAGTTAACATGCGATCTAGTGCATCAGTGGAAAACACCTGTGGCCAATCTGGAACAGGGGTTCTTTGTTTGCGACGTTGGAATTTCTTTGTTGAGTGATTCCAAGTGTAATACTTTGGCATTTCAACGTACATCAGCGTCGCTGCGAATGGATCTGCTTCACGCATTGAAAAGAAGCTAGTCAATGTTGTCGATGGTAGTCTCTCAGCTCGTTGTGCCGCATTTACCTCAGTGAAGTAAACTCTTTGGCCATTTTCCAAATGCACTGCTAAATGTACAACTGTGGGATATCTTTCATGACTTTGAAATGACAGTAATCGCCACAGTGCTTCATTAGTACTGACGTATCTGCCCATTTGGAAGTTGCTGATTTCGTCATTCGCATTTTCCGACGCAATACCAAACACAGCCATGTCGCTGCCTTTTGTGACGTACTTGCACAAATATTTGATTGATTTGGCCGAATGACAACTCTCAACGTTTGCATGTGTTTCGAAAATTCGTGATAGCAGCGGGCAATATGGTACAATGAATTCATTTCCGATCTCAATCTCTTGATTTTGAACTTTAACTTTGATAGTTCGACCATTATTTTCTTTTGAACGCCGACGGTAAACTGGATATCCATAGTTCCCTGTGACTGTTTCAACAACTAACGGTCGCGGATATCGTTTTGTGCACTTTCCATCAGCCATGCAAGGTGATAATGGATTTAATGCACCGCACGGTCCATGCACCATCTGTGTCGTCACAATGTCGTGTAGATGGGGATCAGTGACTGGATCAGGAATTTCAGCTGATATGATGTCATCCACTTCATTTGAATGTAATTTGTTCAGCAACCAAATTAGGATATGAGCATGCCATTCCACCGAGTACATATAAACAACGTGTGTCACCAAAAACTCGATACTTAGTAAGCACATCCATCATAACCTTGAGTTTTTGCTGAAATACTCTGGCGATTATGTCATGGCGAGGGTTCTTGCGGTTTTTGGCCCGGTTCCAACTCACGTTCAATTTCCGTCCACTTCGGATTGCATGTGAAACGTAATAAATAAATCCGGAGTTCCATAATTTCGCACGTACGTCATAGATAGGAGCGTCTTGAGCGTATTCGTGCATGTGGCGTGGGCTTCCGTTATAAGAAGATGGGAGAATCGTCCCAGACGTCCCAACAATCCTTGCACATCACCATCTGAATGAATAGCATCACGCAAGTGTATATAGTCCTCAGATCGTAGCTTTGCCTGATTGATCGGATAAACGATAAACGTTCGGTCTCGACTTTGACATACATGTCGACAGCGATTTGCTGGAATAGCCGACGGCACTTCAGAATGACATTCTCCTCATGTGTACGAATCATCATAAGATACGCATAGTAATTCATTGTGCTTAGATTTTTATTCGTTGATACGCCTGAAAATGCAAAATTAATTTAATTGTTAATGGAAACCAATAATAGCAATAATTAGTGTGTGAGTATTGTACCTGTAATTGAATCGACCATCTTCAACGTGATGTCGTATCCGTCTTGCCCTTGCCAATAAATGATAGGATATTGTAACGCATCGTACAAACAATGTGTCTCGTTTACACGATCATGATATTGCTTCTTCGCTGAACGACAATGTCTCGCGATTTAGTTGGATCGCCAACAATAATTAATGGATAATAACAATAATAGCAAGATCATTAACGGTGGGTGCATTGAATCTTCGCACATGTTGACCTGTTGGGGTACAATCTGCTCTTATAACAAATTTGTGCGTATCCGATGGTATTCGTTCCAATGCTGTTTTGGACATATTAACCACAGCATTATTAGCGTGAAAACATGCTTGCAACTGTTCTATAATTCGCATCTTTAACTGTATATTGCACCGCATATTCAGCTGATCCGCCATCGACGAAATGAAATATATTTGCAGAAATTGATGCGGTTCTTCTGGTGTTGGCAACATTGAGCCATGCAAATGATATATTTGTCCTTGTATCTGTAATAGCAAACGATCATTTGTTAAGAATAAGGAGTAACTTATGATCTTGTGATGGTGTATTGTGTTGTGTATATGTAGTTGTTATGTGTTGCAATACATTGTGTTGGTGTGAGTGATTGGTTATGTGTGTTGTATCTTTTACCTTGCAAGTCGGCATGAAGCCGCCTTCTCGAATGATATTAGCTCCAAAGGAAGTCATGCGAAAGCAGTTATTGTATTCAAGGATGTGTTGAAGAAAATGGCTGGAAACGGGATCATATTTAGTCGTCATTGGTCCAATATCTAAATTTTCATCATCACTGTAGTTCGCAGTGGGATCATATTGGAATGCCAAGCGATTGTATGATGCCAATGATCTTCGTGTGCTCACGCGTTGTCTCAATCGGGCATTTTCTCTTATTATATTTTGTCTTTCTTCGCTTAAGTTCTGTGAATACACTTGTTGCTGGCTTGCATGTCTTGTGCGGCGGCCGATGTTCGCAAGTCGTCCTCTAGGCATTTTGGACTATGGACAGAGTGGTGAATTTAACCTCAAATGCACGATCCACATAATTTACACAGTTCAACTTACCACCTTAAAGACAAATGCCTGCTGTTGAAATTGAATAAAAATTTGCACAATACACGTGATTGATTTGATGGTTTCCAATTGAAATGTTAGGAAACGAATAACTTATTTTTTTTACTTTTTTTTTCACAATTTCACAGTGAACACAATACCGGTTTGTCACATGAAATTAACTGAGCAGAGAACAATGAGCAGCTGTCAAACAATGTATCACGCACCGGCGCCATCTACTTAAAATATTGGTTTGTAGTACATGATATGTATCAGAGATGGCGCTGCATGTGAAACATATGTTTATTAAACTGCAAAGGTTATTCAACAGATAAATAGAATAGGCAATAGACCTATAATTTAAAATTAATATTTATTGTGCAATTTTTATTGTTACTTATATTAATACCTTTTTGCGGTATTGATTGCTTAATTATTGACAAATTTTTGTTCGTTTTGATTTAATAAATACAGGTTAAGTAAGTATGCAATATACAATGAATGATAGTATAATGAGGAATATTCCAATAACAGCTGTTACTTTTCTGTACTTTGCGTACTCAAACGATGCACTGAAAACACATGTTATTTTAATAGTATAATGAAAAAAGATTTTCCCGATTTTCTGTTGAAATTTTTCCTGAATTTTCTTTGCTATAAACCTCACGGAGCCCGAGACCTTTCCAACGAATGCAAAACCGTGGAAATCGGTTCGTGCGTTCTGGAGTTATAGCGTCAGGAAGGAAAACCCGACTTATTTTTATATAGTAGATTAAAATACCTATATTTTCTGTATTATATTTTATTTATTTATTGGAGTTTCGCAGCTGTGGCGATGTTGCTCAGAAAATAAAAAGCTGCATAAAAATAAAAAAAACAAAACATAATTACTTTAATCGAAAACATAAACAGAAATTAAACACGAAAAACGGAAATGAAATAGTAACCAGAAACGGGAAAAAAACAGAAATGGAACAAAAAAAAACAACGAAATAAAACACAGAAATATAACACATATTTATAGAACGGTGTTTTATTTAGAAATAGAAAATATGTGGTGAGATGATATGACAAGTGCATTATATTGCATTACAGCACGTGGAGAATATTTTTAGTTTACGCAGCCCTTGCATGACTGAGTTTTTAAAACAGTTACATTTTTATTAGTGTACCCAGTCAGCACGTTCTCCGTAGGTTATTTGCCAGGCTATTATGAGGGCCTTAGCATTTGGAAGGCATTGCCATATAAATACATGGTTTCAATTTTAATTTTATAAATTATTCATTAATGAAGAAAAAAAATATTAAATTTACATGTGAGAATGGGCACCCCCCCCCCCATCTGAACTAGAATATCAAGAATGCAGAGAAGAGGAACAGAAGAAAAATAATTGAATACAACAGAGGAAACAGTTGTATGAAAACAGTTACTATGAATACACGTTATTTGCAGTTCATACAAAGGTAGTCTCTACATACATACTAGAACTTAATAATTCCTGTGTATAAAAGAAAGCTCTTGGTTTATTAAATGAACAAATTAAATCTCCATTCTCATATTTTTTTTAATACAATTAATTTTTACATTTATTTAGCCCACAATGGAAACAAATTTATTTTAAACTTAATCCCTCACGCAGGAGCTGCATAAACTAAGAATATTTCCCGTGTGATATTCTATTAATAATAACTCTCTTGACACTTGACTTCTATACAACAAAACGCATAGAACAACAATTCTAGAACGTCAATAGCGGATTGATGATAATGAAGATATTTTGAATATTTGAATTACCCCCCCGCCCTCACTATTCCAGTTTCAATTTTAGCTAATAACGAATTTCGATCTTTAGTGTTGAAGGAATCAGTTAAATATGGAAAAAGGTATATATCATTTGCTATAAGATTGTATAATACTGCCATTTTTCGATCCCACCGCGCCGCATTAACAATTGGACATTCCACATCGATCATGACACCCTTGATTTTCAGATTTTTGTTGAATTTTATTTTGGGGGTTCTATTCGTATGATTTAAGAAACTAATACCAAATATTTTTGATATATCTTTAACGGTTTTGGATTTTTATGGCCTCTTTTTTTGTGATTTTAGTGTTTTCTATCAAATTATGAACTGTAAAGTTAATTTGTTTTCATTTCAAAACTAATTTCTAACTTTCTTATTTACGAACCAATTTTGATGGAATTTTTTGTGTGTATTCATAAATATATTTAAAAACAACAAAAAAAAAAACTAAGGTACCAAGTAAGTATTTGGTGGACAGAAAAAAATTGCAAAGTGTCAATTTGAGCTTTTCAGAAAGCAAATATATAGTTTTCACGTAAAATTGAATATCCCCAAAAGGGAAAAGGATAAACATGAAAATTCGTTTTTTTTTATGTTCTAAAACATATGACCTACCACCTAAAACATTAAAATTAATGGTTATTTGACCCCTTTCATTTGTTTATTCCAAGTTTAAAAATAAATATATAGAAAAATGTAGAAATTTGAATGAATTAAAAGAAAATGATAAATAAAGGTAACTAAAAAGATAGTTTACAATAGGTTTATTGTAACAATAAATACAGTTTTTAAATTATGTGACGGGATGTATAGTGCAAGAATTTGAAGTCCAGTGGTATCCTTGGGCTTCGTCTTGTAATGTGAATGAATCATTTTCTTGGCCTAGAAAAGGGGGATATATGTGCTATACCCATTCTTCATATTATTAAGACTGTGGAATCTCCAAAATTAATGAAAGGAAGTAAAGTACCATTTTTCCCAACAATGTAAGTCAAGTGTTTGAAGCAAAATTAAATCGATACTTTATAATTGTAAAGAACATTGACCAAAACAACCATAAGAATTGTATATATTAAAGTACACTTAACTGGGGTAAACGAATAATGTAAACTGTATTTATTGTACAATAAACCTATGTAAACTACCTTTTTTAGTTTAACCTTTAATTTATCATTTTTCTTTAATTCAAACAAAAGTTTCTATATTGAGGGTCTAAGCCTCTTATGTTTATGGTGAAAGATGATTATTGCGAGTGAATCATTTGAATAAATCCTGTATTCACATTAAATAACAATGAAGAGTAGTCACGGCGACAAAGTATTGTAGTGACAATAGCAACTGTCAGTGAATTCTTCAATCAAAACAAAAATTGTAGATAAATGACAATTGAAGTCGAATGTATGTATCCGGAACAAAATATTCAGAGAAATAAACATTTTTTGTTCCGGGCTTGAGTGATGATCGCACGAAATCCACTCAGAGCTGATCTTTAGAGACATGTGTTGTTTTTATGCTCAGTTTAAAACCCAACAGAGCAAGGTCTGTATCAAACACATCTGTTGTTGCACTGCATACAATTCGAGTCTGAAACAGCATCCTATTCTGTTGTTGTCCACTTGCAGTTAATTCATAAAGATTTCATTACGGCTGAATTATGCACTAGTGCAAATTTTCGTGAGTTTCATTTGTATTCAGAACTTGGAATTATGTCCCTACAACGCGATTTTCGAAATCTTTCTTCATATGTCTATCGATCCTACCCAGGAGATGACGAAAATGAGGTCCGTTCAAAATTATATATATATTATATATATATATATATATATATATTTATATATATATATATATGTATATATATCATATTATTTTATACATTAAATAGTATATTGGGCGTATTTTTGCTAACATGTACCATACTATTACAGTATATAACATGAATGTTCATAATACATCGTGTTTTGTGTACAAGAAATGATGTTCATACATTTGTTCTTGAGATTAAAAAATAAAATAAAAAGAAAAGAAAAGGAAACAAAAGGGAAAAAAATGAAAAATAAAAAAAAATAAATAAATAATATACATAATAAAAGAAAAAACAATCAAAGTGATGAAAAATTAGTACGCATAATAAGAAAAATCGAAACAATTCAATAACATGTTAATTTAACTTCATTCATAAAGTATAAGGCCACTTATTCTATTTCATTATTCTTGATGTAGGCAAAAAAAGAAAAAAATAATGGAACGTATGTATTAATATAATATTTTTTTAAGTACGGTGTTTAAAACTTCCGCTGATTCTAATTAGGTTTTAGAAACATGCCATAAATACTGATGGGTATATTTTAAACGAAACTCTTTAACAATCCATGTGGCCACTGGTCTTTGTTTCTGAGAAGTGTTTGCTTGGAGTGTTGTTTCGTAATTGCGTAGTAAGAGTGCAAGGTGTAGATAAGAGAGTGTTGTTCTATAGTCTGTTTCACTCGTTCTGTCACAGGGGTCTGTTTTTTGTCAGTAAGTATTTTGAACCTATGTTAAGTGGTCAGGCGTAGATTTAGTCAGTTCCGTGTCCAGCGGTGAGTACTTGTGTGTTGACGTAATACGTCAGTAGCAGCTACAGGTGTTGTGTATCTCCTCAAATATTTGGGTTGAATTGTTTTTTTAAATGCTTACCTTTCTCTGTTTTGTCCCCATCGCTCCTCGCCACTGTTTTATTGTGTCCGTGCGTAACTGTGTATTGCTAGACTCATTGTTTTGTTATGTTGGAGTATAGTTTAATGAGGAAATGTTTTGGTCCTTGGATGAATTTTTATTTCGAAAATTTTGTCAACTAATTCTGTTTTCGTAAAGTCCGGGCATGGCCTTTGGACCCAACGTTTCAAATATATTTTTGTGTTGTTTTGAATGTCTATAATTAGTTGCCTACTTTGTTCAGTCAATGTGGGTTCATTACGTATTTCAGTGTTCAATAGTTTTTTTATTGTTACCTTGCTGTCTGTATTTATAATGTGAACATTATATATATTATATATATATATATATATATTATATTATATAACTTTTTTGAGACTTTTTTTGAGTGTGTGTATATATATATGTATATATATGTATTTGTCTGTTAATCTCCACGGTCGCAATTTTTGTATGATAGTTTACGAAACTCGATATTTAACCGTTTTATGTCAAAAGACAGGTCACAGTTCGTTAATGGCTGAAATCGGACCAGAGGCAGGGGGGGTTTAGAGGAGGGGATTTTCGAAAATTCAAAATATTCTCCGGTATTATGCATCGGATCGATTCTATTGTAATTTAAATTTACTATTAAATATTGTTATATAGATTTGATTCTCTATCTTGAATATTAACCGAGATATTTGCATTTTTATGAAGTCTGTGGGACACGTGATCGGTTTGATGTCGGATTAGGTCGGGGCCCAATTTCGGGTAGCTCCTCGGCTCAGGATGGAGCTTTCTTTTTCTAACCTTACCTGTACGTTTCTAACCTTACTCTTACCTTCCTTACTTTGTGATTGAGATTAGGTGCTTATTACGTGTTTTATGTTCATCCGCCCTCCCCTTCTTTAGATCTTGGACTACTAAACATTTGAGTTATTATAAATATAAACTATACTTACAATTCAGAAGCCGTTTCAGTTGGGGTATTTATTTTATTTAACTGAAAAGATGTCTCCATTACCGTTTGTATTTAATCACGATGGTGTTGTGTTATAGTAACAGATTTCTCTATTTGTTGTAAAACTTCAGATGTGAAAGATCTGCTTAGTTTACGCAGCCCTTGCTGAAGACGGACTTTTTTTATTGATCCTGTATCATTTAAGCGTATTAAGAGAAAAAAAAAAATTGTTTTTTTTTTTTATTTTTTTTATTTTTAGATTTCGTTGTTGAAACCAAAAGTATAATTATGGTTCTTAATCTTTACGAGTACTTTATTTATACCAAGAATTTTTATTACTTGATTAATATCCATTGGGACTCATAGGTGTCCTCCAAAAAATAAACTTAAAAAAAATGTGTAATTTCAAACTTGTCAACTTTGTACAAATATTGTACATCCTCTGCGAATTTAGACTAAACCCGTTTCTTGATTTATTTATAAAACATGGTAGAACTAATAGCAAAATATTCTTGTTATCAATCTAACCCTGATAAAATGACCCATGAGGATATTAAACAGCCAACAGAAGTTAAGATAGATGATTTAATTGTCTTGGAAAAAGTCTCAATATTACTCGTTTGGAGGAATGTACGCTATATACATTATAAATATTCTAAATTAATCTATATAAATAATTTTGCAATTTTTTGACGTAAATTATTATGCTAAAGACCCCGAAAACCGGAAGTCGAAGGTTCATACATCTTTTTGTTCCTGACTTAGGAAAATAAATCAAGAACGAAACTAACTAAAGTCCTTATCCTCAAAATTCCATAAGGATTGATTGCATTAATATACAATTGTTTTTTTTTTAATATTAAAAATCGCAGTGGCCAGCAGCAAAACAGGACATCTTTTTTTTAATTTAATTTCACTGTGCCAGCTAACACCAAAAAATCTTTCGCAACATCAATTAATACAATTATTCTCGGTGTGAATATAAAAAAAGCGTTATCTGAATAATTTTTGAGTTCTTTCAATTTTTAAGATTGGGTTTCAATTAGAATCTTTCTGGAATCAAATAGGTAGCTTTTCCTTTCTGTACTTTGTAGGCAACCTGCATTACTCTAGAGTCATCCAGAAAGAGAACCCGCTGCTCCTTAGAAACTGAATCAGAATGAAATTCGGGGAGCTTATTTATCTTATATTTATTTGAAATCAAATCTATTTTTAAAACTTTTATTATGTAGCGAATGATTAAATTTATGACTAGATTAAATCGATTATAATAAGAAATGAAAATTCGTAATTAATATTAAACTTAGTTATATTAGTTTATTTTATTATAATATACCAACATCTACTAGTTGAAAATAGCGGTAGATGGATCTATTATTTTCTTGGAACAAACAAAAGTTTCAGCTTAAAATAACTTTTTATGTCTTCTTCATCGTCTCTAAGGAGCTTCTCTTAAGTTTTTGTTTATGGTTTTAAAGCTCTTCTTGGAAGATCGAGTTTTTTACAATTAAGTCGATAAATGGGAGCACCCCCCCCCCCCCCCCTCCAAAGGGGTGGGGGGGGGAGGTTTTTTGGGCACAACAGCAGTCCGCTGCAGGTTGGTGGGAATAAGCCTTGCAATAAATAACTATATGTTAATTTTGTGTGTCCAATTCGGACACTACCGGGCCAAGAAACAAACCTCTCTTTTGTCGGATTTTTTTTTCTACTTTGTAGTATACCAACGCTCAGTAATTTCTTTGGTTTGGCCGCAGTTTTGTATTGTCATGTTTATTTTCTACCAGTCTGATTTCCACCTCTGAAATATGAGCTTTTCAAACTATTGTTTCCAATCATCTGGAGCAAAGAAGCTACTGTAGTTCCATCTCTTCAAGGACTATGAGCTTCCAAATCCGCCATTTCATTAACCACCAAACCAAAGTGTGTGGGAACCCAAACATGTGATATATTTTTTTCAGAGACTTGTGTTTTTGACTTTTTTACTAGGTTGTGTTTTAGTTTGTTTGTGAAGTGACATTTCGTGACATTGGTTTGGCAAGACTCTGGAGTAAGCTGCATGAGTCCGTATCGATTTCGAATGTTTCTTGTTGAATTTTTTTCTATATCGCTTTTTACAGCTTGGACTTTCTTATTAGTCATCGACTCAGAGATAAAAAATTGAATTTCAACAAGCTAATTCTGCACTTGACTGCCTTGTTCCCAAGAATCCAGGAGCATCCACAAAAAGACTTCTCAACTTGGGAGGCATCTGTAAAGACCCAGACGTTACTCGTTCTTTAATTCTAAAAATTCATACTAGCATTATATTTTAATATGCATATTTTTTTAACTTTTTTAAAGTATGGAAAAAACTAAAATTTGCCGATACCCGTAGAACGAGTGTTGAAAACAGTTCTATAAATTTTTTCGATGAAATGTTAACCCATTAGTGCCCAATCGATAGATTTTATTTTTTTTTTATTTTTTACTATTGTTTTACTTTATAGACAATGGGAAAAATAATTAAAAAAAATTTATGGTAAGGGAAGTGCTGAATATCCGGCTGCAGCTAAAGATGCTCGTGGGCACTTGGTGCACTCGATTGGAACTACCTGCATTTATTGCCTCATTAAAAAGCATTTTAGGATTTTCATTAAAACAATATAATTTTTAAAAATTTTTTTAAAAATAAATAAAATAATAATTTAACTAATAATAAAACAATCAAATATGTATAAGTAAATAATATATATTCTGTCTAATAGTAAATCAATGAAATATCTATAAAAAAATAATAAATCACATAAAAAAAATATATAAATAAATAAACTGAAACAAATACTCTATCTAATAATATAAATAAATACTCTATCTTATAATAACAACAAATACTCTATCTAATAATAAAACAATCAAATATGGATAAATAAATTATAAATCACATAAAAAAATATATATAAACAAATAACCGAAGGAGGTAAAATAAAACAAATTGCATATATACATTTTTTGCCCATTCTTCTACTCATGATAAGGGGCAAAACACTCAGGGTGAAGCGAAACGCTGCATTTCTGCAGAGGTATATGGTTCTTCTCTTGCATTAGACACATAGTTTATTTTTGGAAATACCTTTTATAATCAAATGATCTGTCCTATCTTTTCGAATACGAGTATTTAAAACCTCGCCCAGTTCTCGGTGTCCCAAAATGTTTCAACAAATATATTACGACCTCTCGTCGAAAATCTAAGTACGGAATATTGCAACCTAGCCTTCGCTGCAATAGCCAGCCTTGCACACAGCTTACATCAACTGCCCAGCCAAAAAACGGCCACCACCATTTCTTAGTTCTTATTGTAGTCCGATACGTTGATACAAACTGATCATTTAGATCAACTCCCCCCATATGCTGGTTGTATTCATATAATGCGAAACCCTTCTCCACGAAGTACTCGTGCCGGGAGATGAACAGGATCCCCAGCAGCTTCCCCGTCAGATAAATCTGAATCCTCATCAGATATTACATCTCCGGATTCATCGGGCCCAGTTATGATTATTGTTTCCACACCTCGTTCAACTGCCCTTTCCTCCAACATACTAATGATGTCATTGACTGACATTATATTCTTTGAATGACTCCTAAAAAAACAAAATATACAATATCACTAAGGTATATCATAAGGATAATATAGAATAAATGCTTCAAAAAATGTTGGTTAGTTATATTATAAATGATAATATAAAATATATATATAGAAAAATAAAATAAAATATCTATAGAATAGTTGCATAATGAAAAATACTTACATTTTATTTGTAGATGTGTTAAATATCCTCTTGACTATTAAATATTATTGAGGAGCAATTGCTAAACAATTTTCTAGTCTGAAGAAGAAATATGAAAATAATTAGTACACTATGTGCCCACGAGCAGCTTTAGACGCATGCAAAATTCAACATCAAATTTGGGCTAGTTTTTTTTTTTTTTTCTTCTTCATATTTTACACATATTAACAACCAACATTATAGACAAAATATATATAATCCAAATTTCAAAATAATAATGATTACAAGTACAACTTACCTCTTTCCAGCAGGAGGATTGAGTGAGGACTGACCTAAGATGGGAAAAGGGTGAAACAGGTAGTCACAGCTCCTTTTCTTTGTAACAGGTACCCCACCTCTCACCCCTATTGTCTCAAGGAATGTTCCCCCTTCACTTTAAGCCTAAGTACTTAGAAAAATAACAACATCAACACTACTGGTGGATTTTCAAAAACTGATGCAGCTAAAGCTGCTCGTGGGCACTAATGGGTTAATCGCCAGGATTCCTTATCGACTTAAAAACCTGTTTTATTGTTTTAGAAAAATAACATTGGATATTCCATTTTATGGTCGAGTCATATTGGAACCTCATTAGTTTTTAAACATAGTCTCATAATATCTATATTCACCAGTTTTGTGGCCGTTGTGAAATTATCCGCAACTGAAAAAAATCCTGTCTCGCAGGGGCTCCGAAAACTAATCAGACTTCCCACGTGAAATTTTACAATAGAGAAATCTGCATACTGGTAACAGTAGTAGTAACGAGTCTCTAAACCAATTTCCCGAGAACCGATTGCTATTGATTTTTCGGCTAACGTGCACGTAAGAAAATATGTTTAATATTACATTTAGAGTAACTTCTATTACATACACCTTTATCGTAATTTAGTATTTTAGTTCATAGCGTAGCAAGGCGCGCAGGTTACACCAAGTTTAATATAAAAAGAGTAGCTTCGAACAGAACCTATTGTTTGCAACATCATTCCATTGTCTTCATATTTTTTCTATTCTTCTTAAAGTTTTGTCCTCATTGATTTATTTTTATTGATGTAAAATTTGAAAAGAATATTCGGCTATATTCTGAATTCCGAATTTACATAATGCTTGCTAGAATTTGAAAAAAAAGTCTCGACATGAAATAAGTTATAAACTTATTCAAACCCGTTTTCTAAGGAGTAGTAGTTATGCTAACTTGTCGACTTCCCTGCAATGTGGGTTGCCTATCAAACAAGGCTAGGAGAGGGATTATAGTGAGTCCAAGTTCCATTTTGATGAATATATTGGTGTCTGATGATATGTCTTGCAATTTAATAATTTAACTTACCGTTAAGGAATGTGCTCCATTCTTGATGTGACCTTGTTATTATGGCACCAGGTCCTTCCTTTACGAACACCTGTTGTACTTCTAAATAACACCAAAAGGGGAAAACGTAGATATTAAGAATTCTTTGACATACCTTATCATTGATAAGAGATATTACACCTGATCATTCATGACAAAAATTGCATTTTGTTAATGTTGATTTTTGGGCTATTTAAATTTCATTTTAATAAATATTTTTTTCGAAAAAAAGAATGCGTACTTACAAAGGACGTGGCTAACTAACTCGTACAGACATTTCTGGTATTATGGACTTTTTATTTTAACGCCTTATGATTTGATAACTCAGAATAACGTCCGATATTTACCTGTTCAATGGTGAAGTGCACATAATATTGCATAACCAGTATATGCACTATAATCCACTTGCTACTGAAACAAGTGTAACTAATATCAGGTTAATATTTTTAATCAGATTTAATATTCAAGGACTTATATGTAATCATTGGTATCCTTAGAAAGTATTTTAATGTTGACCTTCTGTTGTATAACGCTATAGATCTAGAGAGTGAAACTGTTCACTACACTAACACAAACACACTCAGGATGTTAAGCATTGATTTTTGGACGAATACCATTCAATGAGTTCAATTTAGTTTATCTTAGGGATGTTGACTCCTGTTTTAGTTGATAAGTGTAGTTAATTTTATTCTTTCGTTCTTTGTATCTTTTTAAGTTATTTGGCGTTTATTAAAAGCCTTCGACAATAATTCCATTCATGACTGCTAAATACTGTCACGTTATTTCACAATATTTATTAATAGATTTGAAAGAACTGAATTTATGAAATTCAACATCCTTACATGTAGTTAGTTTGGTTAGTTCTGTCATTTACAATTTACATATAGTAATAGAATTAACGAAATGGCATTATTTGTGAAACTAATAAAAATATAAAATGGAATAATGACAATACTGTCGCAAAATGATTCACCTCTGTGGGTCTGAGGTTGTTAGTGACTGAACTGCCTTATATGCATTTAGGTCGATATATTTCATGCCTTGCTTATCGATTATATATCATAATTTCTGGTATGGGTTTCACCCTCGTACCTAACTCATTATGCAGGTAACCTTGGCCTTTCAGCCCTTCTACAAATAATTAACACGCCACGTCATATTTCTTCGGGTAAATAAACTACTAGCTAATAACTTAGCTTCTAAGACTCCATTATTCCATAACGACCTTTCTAAAAATACTCTTCTAATCAGCAAGCTCAAAGCTTTGTCAGCGAGTGAGTTTCGTGAAACGCTGGTCTGAGAACCAGAACGGTTTTCCAAGAGTGGCAAACATCGAATAATTTAATACTAGTTAAATACATTTTTGGAGAAAGAAAACAAAAAATGGGGAAATGCATACTTGATGTCTTCTCAAGAATCCTCCATGAGCTCACTTTCCACGACCTCCAGCCATATCCCTTTAATATCTGATATCCCTTCTCCTCCAATCGCCGCTAGACTTAATTTTCCTTGCGTTCTTAAATAACTCACCAATACCACTTCCAATTTTATTTTTTGTATTTATTACATATAACCAAAATTTTGCCTCTAATACAATTCTCTGAGTTTTGGTGTTCTTTTCCTCTTCTGAAATGAATCCTCTCCTTCTTCCCATGCCACATTTCTTTTCAGAGTCTGAAAATTATCTTATGGAATTTCATCAACAAATTCTTCTTTTGCCTTTCAGGTTCTCCTCTGCTTGCTGGCAGTTGCCAGAGCTAGCCCACTCGTCCACGGGTTGGGAGCATCGCATTACCAAGTCCAAGACTTGCTAGGTGGATATGCTTTCGGCCATGCTGGAGGACCAAGTGCCCGAGAGGAAGTCAGGACTCCTGATGGTGTCACCAGGGGATGTAAGTATCTAACTATGTTAACTTAACTAATTATATTATTATAACATAAAAATAAATCGTTTACTGATTTGATCACAGAGCATTAACCACGTAAGCAAGATAGAACAAGAACATTGGTCATAATGCCACGATCAATGCTCAAAAAGGGGGGAAAAAAAGTATTTATATTCCAGGACCGTGAACCTTTTTCAAACACCTCTTTTGCATAAGACATTCAAAGAACTGATTATATACTCAGCATTGCTTGAACAAGTAAACTGATAACCGTAATGGATTAGATAACATAAAAATTAACAGAATCTAAGAGGATTACAAAATAAAAGTATGCTCATCAAAAAGTGAAATTACGGATAAATATTTCCTTTTTTCCAGCTTTAGCTCTGAAAACTCAATTCATCTCAAACATTTCTTTACTTAGCTAAAACAAGCATCTAAATATATTTATAAAATCTTGTTCATTATTTCATGTACTTTTACATAAAATAAAAATAATCAAATAGAAATAACGATAATTTAACTAAGCAGAAATAACATATTTCTTCATTTGTGTTTAAATATGATTCTAATACGGTCATTATATACTCCGTATTTTTACGACTTCTTGAATTCAATGGATTAGAAATAGTACTGGTTTTTAAAAAATTAAATTTAACAATGAATTAAATGAAATACAAACTATTATTAAAACTCCATATATAACAAACTGGATAAAGCTTTGTGATGTTAAAAATTGTAACAGTTCGCTTCCCTTGTTTAATGTAAAAGTGGAAGAATGATTTTGCCTATCTATTTTTCAACAATTTCAGAATTTTGTAGATGACGCAATGATGAATTTTGAAATTTAAAAGACACTTAAATGCCAATTTTAATATATTTTATGCCCCTATGGGACGAAGTAATGAAAATTGTGCCACCACAGATTTAATATATATGTATTGACATGTTTCCTCTGTTCTATTGCTTGAGCGCGAGTTCAAATTCCTGGCGAGTGACGAGAAATAATAAAAGTTTGCTCGCGTCTCCTGAATTCAGTTTGAGCCCTGAAGGTAACTCTCAGATCTCCCTTATCCGAATTCCGTAGACATTGTCTGAAGGCAATTCTTCTCTGTCTACGTGCCCTTTCTGCCTCTACGTGGTTTTCCACCTTATCGTGTTCGCCTCCCTTTTGAATATTCCAATGATTACACAGTTTCTTCAAAGTTTGCAATACAAATCTCAATTATCGCGTCCAAAGATAGTACGCACTCTGACCTGATTGACTTGACGGTAAATAACTCCAAATTTTATTTCTACATTGTACTTAAATGTGATTTAAACAAAAAAAAATTATTCCATTATCAGGACCAATTGAGAAGTGGTCATTCATTTCTAGCATCTGCAGAGCAAAAAAAAAACGCAAACTGAAATATTGTGCACGTTTGATGTACAAGACCACACAGAAATTCATGGAGCACAATAATAATTAAATACTGTTTATTCATTGATTTGTAATTTAACATTACAGTTTATTGATTTGTATGAATTCTTCAACATAGAATACTCTCCCTTTCAATTAGTTAAAAATCGTCATTAAATTTGAATGTGTCGGTTTCAGGCTAATAAAGACAGCAAAAACCGACAGTTTATGTTTTAACTAATGCCCAAGTAATATTTATGAACACCGATTTTTTTAAACTAATTCAATAAAAATATACTGTGAGTAGAATACGTAGCAGATTTTTTCATTTCCACTATATTGCTTTCGCTTTTAATGCAACATTTTTTTTGTGCATATGTCATTTG
Organism: Riptortus pedestris; assembly: GCA_019009955.1. Taxonomy (NCBI): domain Eukaryota; kingdom Metazoa; phylum Arthropoda; class Insecta; order Hemiptera; family Alydidae; genus Riptortus; species Riptortus pedestris. Next base: position 97,561,744 of record CM032231.1, on the reverse strand, counting down.
AAGTTATTGACATATTTTTTGTAAGTTATGTTTATTTATTGAATTATTGGGTGTTGGTGAGAGTGTAAATGTTTTTTAAACTAAAAACCAATTTTACTTATGATATTTTTCTCTACACAGTAATAGAGTAGTATTTTTATTTTGCTTCTTCTGTTTATCTCTGATTTTGATTCTGTTTAGTTCTGAGATTGGGAATTTTCTTTCTCATTGTGTCGCCTATTAACGAATATAAAAGCTTAAGAAGTTGTCGATCTGGATCAATTCGGTTTTTTTCATATCAGCAAAACCGTTTCATACTTATTATTTTAAATACATCTATATTTAATAAAGTGCCTTTCTTTAATTTTAATGTACTTTAATAGGAAATATATATTAACATTTACACTTAAGTAAAAACAATATGTTTAAGACAACTATTCCCTTTCTCGTTAGTTATTCATGGCTTACACCAATCAATAAATATAGTAGTCATGTAATCATCCAACTTGTTCAAATCCAGTAGATCCTTCATCAGCATAAACCGTAATGACAATATGATTCTAATGTTTATAAATGGAGTGGATTGGTGTTGATTGAAGGTCCATAATATGGAAGTGGGGGTAGCTGAGGGCTTCAACAGGAAGGCGAATCTGCTTCATATTAAAGGGAGGTAGATGGCAAATTGGCTTATTATAAAGTCAAAACAGACCATCTGTGTATTTATGCGGGTGGCGCTGTTTGTGTGTGCGCACGTGTGGGTCTTGTCAGCCTCCTGTTATACTCGCATGATTCTTGATGAACTTCTAGCTCATGGAAATTCGTTCATATCCTCCCACACTACTGATAATATAATTGGAGTATTTTTCTTATTATACACTCGGGAATATCTGATGTTTTATTCATAGTGCTATGGGAATATTTCCCTTGAAATCAAATAACATGGATCTCTATTTTCAATTAGCGAATGATAAGAGCATTTTAGAGAATACTGGAAGAGCTCATAAATAATTTAAGTATTGGAATATAGGGAATTTTTTTTTTTGTTGCAGCTTACAGCTATGTTGATGCCAATGGTATTGTCCAGCAAGCTTCTTACGTCGCTGACCCTGTCCATGGATTCCGTGTTGCTGCTACCAACTTGCCTGCTGCACCAGTAGCCCATGTGGCAAGCCCCTTCGTTCTGTCACCCATTGCACCACTGGTTGCAGGACATCCCTCCGTCCCTGCTGACACTCCTGAGGTTGCTGCTGCTAAAATCGCACACGCACAAGCTCACGCTGAAGCTCATGCCAGAGGAAAGCGATCCCCAGCTTACTACGGACCACCAGCCCCATTGAACCCAGACGGCAGCGTAGCCCAGACTGCTGAGATCGCCGCTGAGACCGCTCGTCTCCATGCTGCTCACGCTCAGGAACACCAGAGGCTCTCTCAGGCCGCTGCACTCGCTGCTGCTCACCCAGACAACACTTCACCACCTGGCTCATACAACTCTGGACCTTCCTACCAGGGATACAACCAAGGACAGGCTTATAACCAAGGACAGGCTTATAACCAGGGACCATCTTACAACCCAGGCCAGTCTTACAACAATTACAACCCAGCTGCTTCTCAGCCCGCCCCACTCAACCCAGACGGTACTGTTGCTGAAACACCCGAGATCCGTGCTATCAAGGCTTCCCATGCTGCTGCTTACCAGCAAGCTCTTCAGAGGAATGCTGCCTACGGACCTGCCCCACAATACAACGGACCCCACTATGGTAGGAGGCGCCGATCTGCCCCCTTGAACCCTGATGGTACTGTTGCCCCAACCCCAGAGGTAGCTGCTGCAACTGCTGCTCATTTTGCTGCTCATGCTGGTGCCAGGTCTATCTACCCAGCTGCTTCCCTTCCTCTTGTTCTTTCTCCCTTCAGCCTGTACTCCGGTCTCCCATTCTACGGAAGGTATGCTCCAGCTCCATTGAACATCGACGGAACCGTTGCCCATACTCCTGAATACCTTGCTGTTGCTGCAGCTCACCAGGCCGAGCACATTCACGCTCTCCACAGGGCCCGACGATCAGCTCCATTGAACCCTGATGGCACCGTAGCCCCAACCCCAGAAGTTGCTGCTGCTACTGCTGCTCACTATGCCGCACTCAACGGAGCTGCTCTCCGCACTGTTGGTGTTCCAGTCCATGCTTATGGTGCTGCTTATGCTCCACATGTAAGGTACACAGCTCCTGCTCCACTCAACCCTGATGGTACAGTTGCTGAGACTCCTGAAGTCCGTGCTGTTGCTGCTGCACACTATGCTGCCCACTCACAGCAGCTCGCATCCCTTGCTGCTCAAGACGCTCTTGCTATCGCATCAGGCCCAGAAGATGGCAGCTATTACCATGGAGCACCAGTTGCTCTCTACCATGGAGCTGGACTTCACAGGTATGCTGAGCCAGCACCACTCAACCCTGATGGCACCGTTGCCCACACACCAGAATACCTAGCTATTGCTGCTTCACACAGCGCTGCTCACTATGGTTAAACAATAGAAACTTGTTGACTCCGTTACGTTCCTCTGTTTTAAATATATTGTTATGTTTTTATAACAACTCAATAAACTTTATACAAAAAAAAATTGTATTTATTATCACTAAAATTACTGAAGTATTAAAGGAAGTGTGTTTTTCAAGCACTTAATATTTTTGTACTGTCTTCGCATTTAACCTTGGTTTGATGTAGGCTCTTGGGAATTAAATATAAAATTCAAACACTTTTTTCATCGAAATTCAATTGAAAAAAATTGTTTTGGATTTATTTATATGGGTAAAATAATATTTTCCCATTTTCTAAACGTACCTTCTCAATGAGCAAAATGAATTTCTAGCCATGCTAGAATTATCTGTGTTTTAATGGAAACGAAAACGATATAATTTGCTAAATTTACTATCCTTTTTTGAAAGTATTTTATATTTATAGGTTTATAACCATTTCCTCAATCTGCAAACACATTCTCCAACTTTTAGAACTAGATAATTGTTGAGATATAGATTTCAAATTATATTTAGGTTTGATTATCATTAGTTTTGGTACAGATACTCTGATGGAATTAAACAAAGTGTTTAGTCATCACTCAAATTTATGATCAATAAATCATTTTCAGAACTATTATTTATAATGTACAAATAATCATATTCAAAATAACATAACTGTTTAAAAAAATTGACTAAATTACGGACTAAATGGCAATACTAGATTCAAACTCGAGTCTTGGGTTCGATTTTCAAGTTGGCATTTATTCTGTAGCTTGCTCATTAAATAAAACCCTAATTAGCAACCTGGATAGAAAGGGGCGATAATTTATGAAAATAAACCCGTCCCAATTAGCCATAATATTATATAGTTGACTTTAATAAATAATATAATAATACTACGTTTGTTGAATTTCTTCATACAACAAAACAAAAACTTTTGCTACTTCGGTTAACTCATATGCACCACATTGTCTTTTTTTTATCCAAAAAGGAACTTTGCTAATTTCGAAATTTTACTACAAGCTGCAAAATGCAACATATGTGTAAGGATATTATTTACGATTTTTCTATGAATTTTCTAAGATGCAAACATGATTATTAACAATTTAGAGGCAATGTCCTTCATAATGATGGTAATTTCTATTTGAAATAATTAAGAGTTTTGAAAAGGCTATGCGATTGACAGCGATATTCGAGGGATGAGTGTGAAGAAATAGTCTCTTTCAAAAGCTAATACTTATTTAGGTGAGGATTTGACGCTGATTAAAGAACATATTTCCCCACAGCATAGAAAATATAATATTCTTTATAAAGGCTTTTGGCCTGGGGAAGTGCGGCTTATGGGGATATGTGGATCATAGAATTCATGACCAAATTCACGAGAAAGAGTTATACATAAATTCCAGTGGCAGAAAGATCTAGGCCAAAAGGACTAAACGTGAGAAAGCGAATACTCTCTGCTAGTATTATGGGAGTAGCACGACAAGTCGGCCAGATAATAAATATTAATGATTTGAACACACTAAAATCGTTGAACACAACCGAAGAATTAAATATATACATTAAGCTGGATGAACCTGAAAAATGAGATGTCAACAATTAACAATTGAGATGGGACAGAATTATATTGAGGAATAACTCCTTTTTTTCGAAAAGATGTACATTTTATTTTATATACCAATGTTTTAGTGTTTTTTTATCTGTCGAAAATTTCTAATAGTTTTAATAGTATTTTTTAAATTAGTTTTTTCATTATTGATTAAGGCTCTCATGAATATAGTTAGTTATAGAAATTTAATTGAGAGAATTGACCGTTAGAAAAGAGGAAGTCCTGCAAGTAATTTTTTTTTTATTAGAATGAACAATTATCTTGGGCTCTTCAGTGAGTATAGTACGAAAAGATAAGTTCCAAAATGAACCGAACTGTCACTTCTGGATGGCGTAGCGTTTTAATTATGATGAAATATGTGTGTGTTTGTTTGTGTGTGTGCTGTATGGGCGTGTTCGTCTTTTTAGTATTTTCTTAAACATATTTTCCCTTTAGGTTGAAGATAACTAACTTTATATATATATATATATATATATATATATATATATATATATATGTGTGTGTGTGTGTGTGTGTGAGTGTGTGTGTGTGTGTGTGTGTGTGTGTGTGTCAAATTAGTTAACTGCCGAAATCCGAGGGGGAGTTTTGAAAGTTCAAAATATCTTCACTATTATAAGTCGGATAGACAAACTGTATATAATGAACCTTATTGAAAATTTATGTTTCTATAAATATTATTTTATATACTTTTTTTCTTTCTCAAGCATGTAAAGAGTCATTTGCATTTTTAAATTCTCATTCTTCAATCAACAATCACTTTTAGCCATTGCACGTTACAAATAAGTGCAAATATGTTTTATTCCAAGTTTAAATAAAAATATTGTTTTCCACGGACCATTACTACGAGAGAAACAAGTAAATATGTATGTATGATGACGTCGTCAATGCAGCTTTTAGACTCTTAATTCGAAAATTATATATATATATATATATATATATATATATATAAAATTATATAATTATAAAATTAAAAAAAAATGTATCAATACCATACACAATATTGAACTGTAGCATTTAATAATTGTAAACCCATACCTCTACTCATTGAAATTTCCTAGATATATAATATATTTACCCCTGCTTGAACGATTTTTTCTCTAAATAGGTTTGAGGAAGAGGTTTTTAGCTGATTTCCTTTAAGGATATATATATATATATATATATATATATATATATATATATATATATTTTTGTCTGTTACCGCTCTAGTAGACGCAATTTTTTGATTGATTGTTATCAAACTCTATAATTAGCCGTTTTATGTAAAAAGAAAGATTGAATTTGTTAACGACTGTATCGGACAAGGGGAAGGGGAGATTCAGAGGTGGAGAATTTTGAAAATTCAAAGTATCACAGTTACAATAAGTCTGATCGAAAAGGTATATAGAATCAATCTTATTGCAAATTAAATGTACTGTAAATATTGTTATATACATTTATTCTCTATCTTGAATATTAAGTGAGATAATCGCATTTTTCAGTTTTCAGCCTTCAGTAAACCCCCACTACTACTCGTGTAAACAACATAAACAATACTCCGTTATATAATAAAACACATTATTCGAACGTCAAATATTGTTTTCCAAAGACCTATTTATTATGAGATACATGCAAATATGTTTTAGTGACCCCCCCCCCTCCCTTCTTAAATTCTAGGACTATTAAAATTTGATTGATTGAGATAAAAATTATTCTGATTCATTGTAAATTATAGGACTAGATATTGTGCATAGTTTTCAATAATATCAATATGTTATATTCTGATTTCTTTCAGTGATTGTTTTTCTTTCCGGTGACCCATTGGCAGACCTGTATGTTTACATTTGAAACGCTTCAAACCGCCGGAAGGGGTAAGATTTCTTATTCGCGTTTGTATTTATTCACTTAATATTTACGGTGTTATTGTGTTACCATTGTGTAAATTTATCTATTGTTAAACTTCACAAGGGATATCTGCTTAGTTTACGCAGCCCCTGCGTGACTGACTTTTATAGGGTTGGAGTTACTATAAAACACTTTACGATAATTGCATTGCTCCTAAGGATAGTATAATGTTGGTGTGAGCCTGAAGCTGAGTGTGTGTTGAATATTCGGGCGGTGAAATCTAGAGGATATTACTACAGACAGCTTGCGCGACAATTGCCCAAATGGGTTCATATTAATTAACGATACTAATGACTTAGAATTTAATTATAATGTACCAAACATTTCTGAGGCTACGAAATGATCCTAGATATGACTTCATTACGTCTGTTTCGCTCGTAATAGTAAATGATCAATAATTTCACCATTGTGATGTTGCAATGCTTCAAGAAGTGTAACTACCCCTCATTTTAGCTCTTATTGCTTTTAAAATGAATGCATATATAATGACAGTAATTTATTTTATATTAACGAACGCATTTCCGGAACTTGAAACTAAATTTTCAGGCAGAGTTTATTCAAAGTAAATCATAGTATGGCATCACATATCTTCAGCCTTCTTTGAAATTCATCATCTTACTGTGTAATGTGACTATTCGGAAAGACAAATATGTAATACCAATATTTATCAATGTGTAAACAATTGGATTGAAATGAAATAAACTGAACAATAAGGATATAATAACGAATGAGTGTCTAGCAAAGTCTGAAAGAGAGAAAAAAGGAAGATAACATATGATAGCTAGTTGGTTACTATTAAATGAGGCGTTCAGAAGCCAATGTGCCAACTAACTCCAACAATTGAAAATGTTCAGTAGAAGCAGTTAAAGTTATTTGTTTATAAAAAATCAAAAGTTGTTTTAGAATATTGAGAATAAATTCATAATTTCTTACAATTAAGATTAGATTTTCAGTACTGTATAAATACATAAAATAACTTCAGTGTATCTCTATCCTGTACAAAAGGCACTTTATATGGAGTTAGTCACATTGCCAACTGAAAGGTATTGACGGAATATTCTGAGTAGTTTGTATACAAGTACTTTTATTAAGGAAATACGCACAAACAAACTTGTTTTAAATGTATGGCAACCAATATTATTGTTATTAATGAAATATAACACATAAAACTTGAAAAGTTTCCTAAAATACAAATACAACTTAGTTAATTGCCTCTATTAGGCATATGTGATGCAGTCGTCATCACTGACAGGTTCATCTTGCAGGATATTTCTTGCAGTCTTCAAGTTTTTATAATAGTGGTGATGAATAGGTGGTATAAACTTCAAGAGGTCCATTAGATCCTTCTTTTTTGCCATGGTGATCGGTTTTGATGTGCTATAAAGAAGACCTTGTGGAACTTTAGCAATGCTTTCTAAAGGACGTCCATTTCCATTTGTCTTTCGGATATTAATTTTTCCAAATGGCATTTCTGGTAAGAAAGTAGTTTTGTATTTGATACCAAATGGTTCGGCTTTCTCAATCCTGATCCATCTCATTGTCAGCCAGCTAACTGGGTCACCTTCGACACTTTTTTTCCTGTTAGTGGTTCTTGTTTAAAATAAAAAAAAATAAACATAATAAATTCCACAAACAAACACTGTAAATCTGGAAAACACAAAACAGTTGCAAAATTTTAACCTCAAGTAAGATCAACATCCGTTATCATGGAGTTAATCACTTTGACCACTGAAACCACGGGTCAAATGTTCAGTTGCCAGAGCAGATAGCGCATTCCGGTGCCGAAAATTTAACTGTGGGTTTAGTCGTCTAGGCTAGTGACAAGTTTTCAGTAATGCCACCCAGCGATGTTATTAATCAGGAATTTTTAAAATTTGGAGTTAGTGAGATTGACTTCAAATGTTTCTACCTGGTGGACGTGACCAAAAAATGATAATCGAAAAACCACGCAGTTGCCACGTAATTTAAGTAATTTCCCAAATGCTGGAATACTCATGATGTCATCATTCTTTCTATTCTGTATTTCATCCGTAATATGAAGCCCATGTAATCAGAACCTGAAATATAAGTTATGCATGCGATGTCATATGAGTGCTTTAGTTGAATATTTCCATTGAGAAATGAGTGAAAGTTAAATCATAGATTGTAATTTTCACCGCTTATGCGTTTATTGGCCTAAATACAATTTCCCCCATTACCTTTATTTTGGATGGCATAGTGCATAATGCAACGAAGACCCACTGTACGAGTGTGTACTTCTGTATTAGGATTATTTGTTCAAGGGGACACTTAACGTGTTTAAATTTTGAGACATCAACATAGATTAGTACTAGGGCGTATTGAAAAGTAAGGTCCTCCTATTTTTTTTTTTGCATAGAAAATTTAATTTATTTACAACTTTGGGTTACATCGTTGTAAGGGTTGAATATTTACTTATTTTTCTACATATTTCGCCTTGACGATCAATAAATTTTTGCATTCTGTTTACCAGCTTTTTAATGCCGGTGCCGTACCACTCTCCCGCCGCGTCAAGAAGCCAACTCTCCAAGGAGTCTGTAAAATGTTTGAGTCTGCAGAATTTTCTAATGTACGTATAAGAAGTGGTTTGTGTTATTATAATTAGATAATAAAAACTATTATAATTAGATAATGAGTGAACAGCGTTCATTAAACTTCCACATTTGGTTAAAGAAGATTTCATAGTTGTTTTAGTCTTAGGCATACGTCATATTTACATCTTGTACTCCTGGTGTTAGTAAGGCTATAATGCCACTAATGTCTAAGACTTGTGTTACAAAGGTTTAAACTTTGGTAGCGCGTAAAAACCACAAGTCCCCCCCCCTTAGGAATAAAAAATGTCGGTGAAGAGGAAGAAGCCAAACTTCTAGAGCCGATGCTTTGTCCTTTTCTTCACGACTTTGGCCGGGCGACTTGCTGACATTTCTAAGCCTGGAATTTATAAAGTCTGCCTGTAGGCTCTTCAAACCTGACATCCACATTTTCCTTCATTGAAAATAGGGTTTTATTTTTATTTGAGCACTCTACGAAAATTTTATAATATTGCGGTTCAAATATAATGTCAAATAATGTGACAATTAGAAAGTAATCTTTATTTTTATAGAATTGTGATCGTTGATCAGTGGTAATAGTGATGACAAATTTCGTTGCCCAAAATTTCAATTCTAAAATTGCTCATTGCATAGTACACCGTACATTCTTATCCAGTTCAAAAGTTTCATCGGACAGATGAGAACTTTGATAAATAAGTTGGGAACCATTGTTAAATATTTATATTTAACAAGTCATAGGAGTATCATAATGGCAAGATGTGACAATTTCAAGGCAAGGCGTTGCTTATGAAATCTTCTTAATTATAATTTAAGCATTTATGGAGTTACTTTTCATTATATACAATTTATGGAATAATTTCGACAATTCTAAATACCTCCTTTATTATACGTCTCATCGATATTTCTATAGAAGTAATGTCATTGTAAATTCAATTGTCTATAAATACTGTTATATAAATATTTTCTCTAATATGAACATTAACCGAGATATATAGTAGTTTTAGTTTTTATCCTTCACTCAACCCCCACTCCTACTCATTTAATATCAACAATAATAACATGATCATTCTAAACTTAAAAAACTAAATATTGTTCGCATTAAACTTTTACTTTGTGAGGTAGATGGGCAAGGTTTGGATGGGTTTTAATTTATTTATTTAGAGTGGAGCGTTCGCAGCGAGGCGATATTCCTCATACAAAAAAAAAACAAACAAAAACAATTTATATAAACAAAATAGAAAACAGAAAAAAATTAAATAATACAAACTAAGAACGCCAACAAATAACAAAACTTGACTAAATAACAGAACGCAACAATATAAAAAAACACAACTAAATAACGTTTATTAGTTGTGTTTTGTTATATTACTTTCAGTTAATTATAATAAACTCCCAACTGAAACGGCTTCTGAATTGTAAGAAATAATTTATAATTTTAATTAACTCCAACTTTTTTTTAGTCCAAGAACTAAAGAAGGGGGGGGCGGATGAACAGAACGTATTTGCATAAATCTCACAAAGTAACGAAGGTTTAGGTAAGGTTAGAAACTACACGTTAGGTTAGAAGCCTTCCCGCCAGAGCCGACTTACGAAAGCGGCCAAACTAACCCCAAACAACACCCGACCACAGACTTCATAAAAATGCAAATATCTCGGTTAATATTCAAGATAAGAAAAATAAGTTGTATATAACAATATTTAATAGTAAATTTAATTTGCAATAAGATTGGTTTTATACCATTTTTCGATCCAATGCATAATAACGGAGATATTTCAAATTTTTGTAAAGCCCCCCTCTAACCCCCCCCCCTTCCCTCTGGTACGATTTTCAGCCATTAACGAACTTGTTCTGTCTTTTTACATAAAACGGTTAAATTGTCGAGTTTCCTATGTAATCAAACAAAAAATAGCGACCGCTAGAGCGTTAACAAACAAATTATATATATATATTATATAATATATATATATATATATATATATATATATATATATACTTATAGAACCAATTCTGACAGGCGAAACAGGCGAGTTTTTTCACAGTTATTTTAAAATCGTTATTCATGGAAAAATGTAGTTTACGGTGCCTTTAGCATTTCATTCCTTGAACCAGCCTTTCTTCTGAGTATTGCCGGCTTGCCTGCCTAATGCGCCCCTCTATACACCACAATTCCTACGACCACATCAGAGATACGTATCATCATATTTCAATGGTAAGCATTAAATATTATACTTCGGCTTAAAATTGAAATTGAAGCTCCTTAACGCATTACGAACATTTAAGTGTAACTAACGTTCATAAGTTTTTCTTTTTTCAAAGATTGTGAGGGATTGGTAACCACAGATAATCTTTAGTTTTTTGTCTTTAGTTCTCCTTTGATAAGTATCAATGTGGAGGATTGTCTGTCTGTCTATCGCTCGTTTATTAGTCAGTGACTTAAACACCACTTGGAATATTCAATTCAGACCTTCATATTTGTTAGTTAACTCATCACAAGACACAACATTTTATATAGGTTATATTAGCATACCAACTTTTAACAGGTTAAAAGTATTGACAATAATGAAAATAAACTGCCATGACTGCTCATGCCATCTCCGAGAAACACACCTTCAATTTTGAAAAAGGTCATATAATTTATAAAGAAAGAAATAATACTAAGAGAAATATATAATATAATAAAGAGAATATTCACATAATAAAAACTATAAAAAACGCTTTAAAAAATAAAACAGAAATTAAATACTTCAATCATATATTCTATTATATTTTATCTTAAAATAAAATAATAATTTTGAATCTAATAATTTGAAAATGTGTTTAGATTTAGTAAATATATACGTAAGTAGGCACAATTATTAGTACTTTCTATCTAGTAAAGAATTAATCATTGGGATTTACTAAACTAATGTTTATCATTTCTTCTTTTAAATTAATGATTATTTTTAAATAATTATCGTGGTATATAGACCAGGAAACATTTAGGGCAGTATCAAAATTTACGCGAACAATTTTTGTTTTATTGATGGCCCTTGCCAAAAAATGTGAAGGATTTATATTTGTTAGTTAACTGAACACAAGACATAATCGCCTATAAGGTATATGACCGATAGGTAAGCACACAAGCCAGTAAGATTAAGTTATTTATAACCATAAAATAGATTTTAAAATGTTTTTACCAGATTTCCCTTAGGGGGAAATCAGCTATTCAGGTCGAATCATGACACGATTTTCGAAAAACTTCTTCAAATGTCCATCGATCCTACCCAGGAGGATGAGGTCCGTTCAAAATTATATATATATATATATATATATATATATATATATATATATATATATATATATATGGTTTAACGCTCTATCGGTCGCAATTTTTGTTTGGCCGTTACCATACTCCGATATTAAAACGTTTTATGCAAAAAGACAGATCAAGTTCGTTAATGGTTTGAAATCCGACCATGGAGAGGGGGGGGGGTTTAGAGGGGGGATTTTTGAAAATTCAAAATATCTCCGATACCATACGTCTTCAAAAATTTGTATAGAACTAATCTTATTGTAAATTAATATGTACTATAAATATTGTTCTATACATTTATTCTCTATCTTGAATATTAACCAGAGATATTTGCATTTCTATTAATTGTAGGGCGATAACGGATGACTGAGATTTCCATCAACGCCAAAAGTCTTGTATCAGCCCTTTTTGCGTAACTGTTCGGCTCTCGAAACGGAGATTTCTCTATTGTATAACTCCACGTGGGAAATCTGCTTTAGTTTAACGCTGCCCCTGGCGTGACAGACTTTTATTTTTTGCTGTGTTTTTGGTATTTGTGACAGGATCGGCAATAGAAAAAAATTGGAGACACCCATCATTAGGCAAAGCTGAAGTAGGGAACCCGAGTGGACCAGATCTCTTTGCAAAGAAGGACAACAGTAGGAAGGGAAACGATTTTGGACATTTGACTACCTAGGTACCTAATAACCCTCACGAGCTCAGTGCCTAATGACTGTAAATATAAATAAATAAATATGGTATAGTGAGGCATTACAACATTTAACAAAGAATGGTGGGCGAGTGGGGTGTTTTTTTATTAACGATTTATTTGTCAATACCTCTATTAATATTGGATCCATCGAAGCAATGTACCGAAAACAATGTGTTCGTTCAGTATTTTCCCAAATTTTGTTTTTTTTCTCAAAATTTTATGATAAAATTGTATGGGAAATACACTTTTTAACGATTAATAAAAGTTAATTAAATTTGTGAAATTCCGAAATTTTAACTTCCCGGTTCCCCACCACGAAATACAGTTTTATTTGTGTTCCATTGAAAATCTCATCCATTGAACACGAATTGTTTTTGTGTATCAAGGATATGAATATCATTAGTGTGGCCCTAATTTACTTTACTAGCAACGGCAGGAATGGGGGTTTACTAGGAAATATGCTAAATCTTAAGTTTGTTACGCCATGTTCTTGTAAACATTGGGTATTACCGGATTTAGCTCTTTTCATGTGACCGAACTCCATAAGATGCTGCGTGTCTTCATAAAACTACTATATCTTCTTTAATATTTGTTTTATTCCAAAAGTGTCAGAACAATTTTTTTTAAATGTTTTTCAGAAACACCAATGTGTTGGTGTGTGTGAATAAATGATAATGATGATGATAATTTGGACTTCTAACTTCTGTTGTATGAAAAATCCTCTAACAATTAATGAAATTTATTTCTTGAATAATCTTGGTCAATATGTGATATATATATATATATATATATATATATATATATATATATATATATATATATATTATTTTCTATTTACAATGGCAATGTGAAGGTTTACTTGGTATAACCATAATTATATTTCATCGACAACAGCAGAATGCCTAATCAGAACTTTATCATATTTTTTCCAATGCGAAGCAGATGGAGTCCACTATTTTGACGGGAATGTAGGATTATCAAACACACGTAAGATAATAAAGTGAATGTGATGAAATGATATGATTTAATGCATATTTAAATCACCATATTCCTACAAGCTATTTTTGTATTTCTACGGGTGAATAACAGATAAAACAACCAGTTTCATTTAACGAACCCAGAAAGGTAATGGGAAACTAGACTGGGCTTTTCATAAAAAAACAGAGCTTTTAGTATTTTAATTAAGAAGCATTTTAGTATTTAAATTAGGAAGCATTTTTGTATTTAAATAAAAGATGAGCCCCACTTTTAAGGTTCTAAAAAGATATATTACATTTTACTTTATATTTATATCATTCCCAGTTTAGGTAAAAAAAAATGTAAGTACGAAAAAACAGCAAGATATTGATTAAAACGAAGTTTTAATCACGTATTCTAGATAACGCAACAGAATTAATTTATTTTAACTAATTACTAAACTGATTTAGAATATTTTATACACTCATTAAGATATTAGTCGCCCGGCGAATTCGGCCCAGGCTACTGATGATCAGACTCTGAAAGTACAGTTTGCATAAATTAAAATACTTGTGTCGACAAGACCTTTTGATTGAACCTAAGATACTAAGCGTGGAATCTAAAAAAAAAGGTAATATATCTTCATGAGTTATATATAATACCGAAATGAAGTAGAGATAAAAAAATGCTGGCTTTAGTCTGCCTAACGCGTTTAATTCGCTATTTATAAATTCAAAAACAACGATTTCATAAGAACGGTTAATTGAATAGTATATAATAATGGTCAACAACGAGATTTTAAGACCCTTTCTCAAATATTCATATGGGGCTCAGGTTAGCCATGTGAGTTAAAGCGTTGACCTTTATCTCACATGGTAAATCTAGAGCCTGGGCAAAGGAAATTATTTAGTGATGAAATTCATTATATAACATCCTAAAATCCCACCCTGTCAAGAAAAGGGTGTTAACCTGTAGATAACCCGTCCCAATTAGCCTGAGTTGCAAAAAGTGAACGTTAATGAATAATAATAATAATAATAATAATAATAAATATTCATATTACAATTTCGATGTGCAAATGCATATAAAATTCACTCACACTAAGTGTACAATAATACACTAAGTGTACAAGTCATGTATTATGTCCAGAAGAAGAAGGTCTGAAGCCAGGTCTGAAGGGAGGAACTTAAATTTAGATATTTTAATTCCTCTAATTTATCTTATGAAATTAAACTCATTTAGACACATTTAATGCTAATGTGACCAATGAAGGAGGAACTTTGATCGTCAAAAGTATCCATAAATGTATTTATAATACGGAAGACATTAAAATCAGCCCGTTACAATGTTAATATGCTATACGCATAACTGATTGATGTTGCTGGTTAATCTCACGACATATGCAGGAGTAAAAGTTTTACAATTTTCAAGCATTGAATAGTATATTTATTTCAGCATCCTTTAGTTTAATTTATTTTTGAGTAGCATGGTCATGTTTATTCTATTGCATTATTCATGAATATTTATTTCACTCATTCTAATTTTAGCAGATTTCCCTTCAGGGAAAACAGCTATTGAGGTAGTACTCATGACGCGATTTTCGAAAGATTTCTTCAAATGTCCATCGACCCTACCCATGAGATAAAGAAAATGAGGTCCGTTCAAAATTATATATATATTTGTACCAAACTTGATATAAATATATATATATATATATATATATATATAAGTATATATATAACTATATATATATATATATATATATATATATATATATATATATATATATATATATATATTTATATATGTGGGTGTTGTGTGTGTGTATGTGTGTGTGTGTGTGTTGTGTGTGTGTTACGCTATAGCTGTCGGCTATTGAGGTCGTACTCATGACGTGATTTTCGAAATTTTTCTTCATATGTCCTTCGATCCTACCCAGGAGATGACGAATTTGAGGTCCGTTCAAAATGATATATATATATATATATATATATATATATATATATTTCTATATATATATATATATAATATTGTATCCTATGTTTGTAAATTGATTTTTTTAGCGAATTTTCACGATAAATTTTCGTTTCACATGTCATAGACACCATACTGCATTTTGTTTCTTTCGTGTATGTTTGGTTGTTTGTTACCTTTTCACGCATAAACGGCTGAACCGAATTTTTTGAAACTTGGTATGTATATTACTACTAACCCAACTTAGACTTTATGCTATATTAAAATTTTCTGAGATGAACAGGAGTGGGGGTTATAAGGGAGGCCTGAAATTAAAAATAGCGATATTTCGTTTCCTATTGGTTTTTCGGCAAATTCCAAAAGTTGTTTATTTTGTTATTTAGAGTAACTTTTATAAATAAATATTTTTCGTATAACCGATTTATGAACGAGATGTACGCTAAAACCTATAGCGGAAGTGAACAATTTAATTTTACACAAAAGACTCAACCAAACTAAATAAAACTCGGTATGTGCATTAGCAGTAATGCCACTATTATAATAAGCCGTACCAACATTTCTAAGGACGGGCAGGAGTGGGGTTGTAAGGGAGGCCTCAATCTAAAAATAGCGGTATTTCGTTTTCTATTGGTTTTTCTTGCAAATATATACCGAAAGTTGTTTATTTTGTTATTTAGAGTAACTTTTGTTATACATATGTATTTCGTATACCGAATTATAAACGAGATATATACCCTAAAATCTATAGAGGAAGTGAACAATTTTATTTGGCACAAAAGACTCAACCGAACTAAATAAAGCTCGGTATGTCTATTAGCACTAACGCCTTTATTATAATAACCCATACCAACATTTCTAGGGACGGGCAGGAGTGGGGGTTGTAAGAGAGGCCTGAATTTAAAAATATCAGTATTTCGTTTTCTATTGGTTTTTCTACAAATATACAAAGTTGTTTATTTTGTTATTTAGAGCAACTTTTGTTATATAAGGTTTTGTCTTATACCAAAGTATAACCGAGATATACACTAAAACTTTAGCGGGAACCAACAATTTTATGGCTTTAAAGATTGAACCAAACATAACAAAACTCGGTATGTCAATTAGCTTTAATTATTCCATGATTATAAGGTACATTAAAATTTTTAGATTCGAACGGGAGTGGGGGTTATAAGGGAGGCCTGAAAAAAAAAATTCGTTACATTTCATTGTCTATTTGTTTTTCGACAAACTTGCACATAACAAAAGTTGTTTACTTTGTTATTTAGAGTAACTTTTTTTATGTATACATTTTTTCGGGACCAATGCATGAAGCAAGTAATTTGCGTATAAATACTGATATGCACAACAATTCTTTCCAATAGGAACTACCAGGTACCTCACCTGGAAAAATTAGTTCAAATCTAGGTTAACATTTTGTCCTTAATAATTCAAATCTATGAGTAATGCATAGGAGACGGGGAATATGACAATATGGAAGACAGTGAAGACTTACATAAAACAATAATTTTATTATTAAAAAATCCACAGCAACGACGGGTATAAACCCTAAACACTGGGACGGGGAAATGTCAAAATATTGTCATTCCCAAAAAAATACCATCACCATTCAGCCTCAAATCAATTCCAAGGCGAAGCTAGTATATATATATATATATATATATATATATATATATATATATATATATATATATATATATATATTGTTGTCATACCTGTCGGTGGAGACCGTCGTCACTGGCTAATGGTTGGGTACAGCTGGCATTGTGCTTTCGATGCAACGACACGTTGTATATTTATATATATATTTTTCTTTTAACGCTCTAGTGGTCGCAATTTTTGTTTGATCGTTACGAAACTTGATATTTAACAGTTTTATGTAAAAAGACAGATCGAGTTCGTTAATGGCTGAAATCATACCAGAGGGAGGAGGGTTTAGAGGGGCGGGGGGATTTTCGAAAATTCAAAATATCTCCGCTACTATGCATCGGATCGATCTTATTGCAAGTTACATGTACTATAAATATTGTTATATACATTTATTCTCTATCTTGCATATTAACCGAGATATATGCATTTTTTATGAAGTCTGTGGTCGGGTATAGTCCGGATTAAGTCGGCCGTTTTCGTTACTATTCGGCTCAGGTGGAAGCTTCTAACCTTACCTGTCGTTTCTAACCTTACCTTACCTTCCTTACTTTGAGAGATTAATGCAAATACACTCTGTTCATCCGCCCCCCCCCTTCTTTAGTTCTTCGACAACTTAAATTTGAGTTATTAAAATATAAATTATTCTTACAATTCAGAAGCCGTTTCAGTTGGGAATTTATTTTAATTAACTGAAAGATTTCTCATTACCGTTTGTATTTAATCACGGTGGTGTTGTGTTACTAGTATGCAGATTTCTCTATTGTAAAACTTCACATGGAAAATCTGCTTAGTTTACGCAGCCCCTGCGTGACGGACTTTTTATTGATCCTTATCATTAAGCTTATATAGAAAAATTGTTTTTTTTTTTATTTATTTTTTATTTTTAGATTTCGTTGAAACAAAAGTATAAATATGGTTCTTAATCTTTACGGTACTTTATTTATACCAAGAATTTTTATTACTTGATTAATTCCATAGGGACTCATAGGTGTCCTCCAAAAAATAAACTTAAAAAATGCATTCAAACTTGTCAACTTTGTACAAATATTGTACATCCTTTGCGAATTTAGACTAAACCCGTTTCTTGATTTATTTATAAAACATGATAGAACTAATAGCAAAATATTCTTGTTACAATCTAACCCTGATAAATGACCCATGGGATATTAAACAGCCAACAGAAGATGTTCATTGTCTTGGAAAAGCCACAATATTACTCGTTTGGAGGAAGTACGCTTTATACATTATAAATATTCTAAATTAATCAATATAAATAATTTTGTAATTTTTGACGAAATTATTATGCTAAAGACCCGAAAACCGAAGTTCATACATCTTTTTGTTCCTGACTTAGGAAATAAATCAAGAACGAACTAACTAAAGTCCTTATCCTCAAATTCCATAAGAATGATTGCATTAATTTACAATTGTTTTTTTTTTAAATATTAAAAATCGCAGTGGCCAGCAGCAAAACAGGACATCTTTTTTTTAATTTAATTTCACTGTGCCAGCTAACACCAAAAAATCGTTCGCAAAATCAATGAATACAATTATTCTCGGAGTGAATATAAAAAGCGTAAATTTGAACAATGTTTCAATTTTTAAGATTGGGTTTCAATTACAATCTTTCTGGAATCCAACAGGTAGCTTTTCCTTTCTGTACTTTTTAGGCAACCTGCATTACTCTAGAGTCATCCAGAAAGAGAACCAGCTGCTCCTTAGAAACTCGATCAAAATGAAGTTCGGATGAGCTTACTTATTCGAAATCAAATTTATTTTTAAAATTTGTATTCTAATACGAATGATTAAATTTAAGACTAGATTAAATCGATTATAATCTGAAATGATAATTCGTAATTAATATTAAATTTAGTTATATTAGTTTATTTTAATTTTATTTTAGTACAATATACCACATCTACTATTGTCATTAGCGGTAGATGGATCTATATTTCTTGGAACAAACAAGTTTCAGCTAAAAATGCCTTTTTATGTCTTCTTCATCGTCTCTAAGGAGTTCTCTTAAGTTTGGTTTATGGTTTATAGCTCTTCTTGGAAGATCGTGTTTTTTACAATTAAGAAGATGATGTGAGACAATAAGATGGATATTACAACAATCGCAGGTTGGTGGAAATAATCCATTCAATAAATAACTATGTGTTAATTTGGTTTGTCCAATTCGGACACGGGCAATAACCTCCACTTCGGATTTTTCTACTTGCAGTATTCCAACGCTCTGTAATTTCTTTGCCGCAGTTTATTGTCGTGTTTTTTCGACCAGTCTGACTTATACCTTTGATATATGAGCTTCTGAAACTCTCGTTTCCAACCATCTTGGGAGATGAAGGTTACTGCAGTTCCATCTTTTCGAGCACTACGAGCTTCCTAATCCGCCATTTCATTAACCACCAAACCAAAGTGTGTGGGAACCCAAACATGTGATATATTTTTTTCAGAACTTTGTATTTGACTTTTTACTAGGTCTGTGAGGTAACATCGTGACTTTGGGTTGGTAAGACTCTGGAGTAAGCTGCATGAGTCCGTATCGATTACGAATGATTCTTGTTGAATTTTTTCTATATCGTTTACAGCTTGGCTTATAGTCATCGACTCAGCGATAAAAATTGTATTTCAACAGCTAATTCTGCACTTGACTGCCTTGTTCCCAAGAATCCAGGAGCATCCACAAAAAGACTTCTCAACTTGGGAGGCATCTGTAAAGACCCAGACGTTACTCGTTAAGTTTAATATAAAAAGAGTAGCTTCGAACAGAACCTGGTGTTTGCAACATCATTCCATTGTCTTCATATTTTTTTATTCTCAAAGTTTTGTCCTCAATAATTTATCTCTAATGAAGAAAAAGTTGAAAAGAATGTTCGGCTATATTCTGAATTCACAATTTACATAATGCGTGCTAGAATTTGATAAAAAAAGTCTTGACATGAAATAACTGCTATAAACTTCTACAAATCCGTTTTCTAAGGAGTAGTAGTTATGCTAACTTGTCGACTTCCTTGCAATGTGGGTTGCCTATCAAACATGCCTAGGAGAGGGATTATAGTGGCTCCAAGAAATATTCAATTTTAAAAACTACCAAAAAATTGGAACAGCATGAACATTAGTTAAATTGATGCTTTCGATATTCATTCCTGGAAAAAATTACTTTTTAGCAGATTTACCTTAAAGAAAATCATATAAATTGAGGCTGCTATTGAGGTCGTACTATTGACGTGATTTTCGAAATTTTTCTTCAAGAGTCCATCGATCCTATCTAGGAGATGATGAAAATGAGGTCCGTGCAAAATTATATATATATATATATATATATTTGTCTGTTACAGTTGTAGCGGTCGCAATTTTTGTCTTACCGGTACCAAACTTGATATATAATCGTTTTATGCAAGAAGAAAGTTCAAGATCGTTAACTGCTGAAATCGGACGTGGGTGAGGGGGGGGGGTTTAGAGGGGGAGAACTTGGAAAATTCTTAATATCTCCGTTATTATGCTTTGGATCGAAAAATTGTATAGAACCACTCTTATTGTATATGTAATGCTCTATAAATGTTGTTAGATGTGTTCACTATCTTGATTATTAACTGAGATATTTCCATTTTTTTAGTTTTCGTTCTAGAGTAAAGCCCCACTCCTACTCATCTCATATTAACAATATTCAATTATGTTATGAAGCACTTTATGTTAAGCCTAATTACCAAATATTGTTCTCATTGAACTTTTACGTTTTAAGATAAATACGTAACGCAATTTGCTTCATTATTTATGTTAATATCGCTTTTTTTATCTCATTGAACAGTGATTGCCTTCAAGTAGCTTGATCATACAATATTCTTTGAATCTACATGTAGAAACAGATCTTTGCAACTTTCCTTCCCACAACCTAAACCCCTACCGTTCCTAATTTTCCTCATTAGATTACTTAATATACATAAAACCAAACGTAAAATGTGGGTGGGTATTGTTTTTTTTTTCATGGTTATAGAACTTTTGGACATTAAAAAGACACCAAAAACGATTTTGTGAATATAAATAGCTCTAAAAAAGCAAATGGCTTCATCTGTGCATTATTTAGTTCTGTAAGCGGTTCGAATCTCTAAACTTATTTAGGTTAATTGGACAGAGCAGTTTGTAATTGAACTGAAAACTAATTAACAAGGAAGTTTTAGAATTCTAGAACTAAGTTCTGTTTGGTGCAATTTTATAGTTTAAAGTATTTTATAGATAACCGTTTACTTTAAGTGTCATTTTATACATGTGACATAAACTTGTTTGCCACCCCTACAGAAAAAAGGCTATGATAAGGAAGAAATAAAATGACAACTCTTTATACAGAAAAAAAGAAAAGAATATCTCTAGTGAAAAAGAGCACCGACAAACAGCAGTAATATCTTTTGTTAAACGTACATATAAGGAGGAAAAAATTGGAAAAATATTTAGGCAGCATGGTATTGAATGGCATTTGGCATTGGACATACTATACCGAGTACGAAGGATCATCTCCATACCAAAATGCCAAGAGTGTAAAGTATATGTTGTTCCTGTGGCTTGGAATATATCGGGCAGCCAGACAGGTTCATCAGCATCAGGTTCGGAGAACATGTCAAAAGTGTGAAAACGTTTCGGACTGAAGACTGAAGAACATTTTTGGCCAATTAACCATTATGCCAATTTTGATGAAGTGGCGGCAGAAGTTGATCGTTACAATGAAAGAATCGTACAAGGAGCAATAGAACTAGTGAAATGTCTAAAAACTTAAACAGAGACCATGGTTATTGATTGACCTTTAAACGACAAGGCTGTCATATGTGACACCTATGCCGTAAGTTGTACTACACGCATGAGCTTGTAACAAACAGGACAAGACTGGTGTGCTTAATACCCTCTTATTCAATAGTCTACTACATGTCAAGGTCATTGCAAGCTCTGTCCTCCACAATTTTTCGTACTTTTTCGGAGTGTGTGTGCTCGCAGGTGTATTTGACACAGCCTTGTTGTTTAACACGCTAAGTGCGGCACGGGGTCAAATGACCCCGGTCGTAACAGTCTCCCAGTACGGGTCGGTTTTGAAGATAAATGTTTAAAAAATACTTTGGTGGTTTTTGCTTTGTACTAGTAAATATAATTCAAAATAGTACGTTTATGTATTTCTAATCCCATAAATACGTCTTATATCATCGAAAAATTCACGAGGCATTATGACCCCGTGCCGGCCTGGAGAGTGGTATTTGGGCTCTAGTCCGGCACGGGCTCATATAGCCCCGTGTTATTTCCCGTGCTTTTCCTGTGAACCATTTGTTATTTTATTTACATAGGCTTAGGTAAATAATAGAACGCGTCCCTTCCATTTCAGTTTACTTTTTGCTGTCGTTGTGAAAGTTCCCGACAATTTGAAAAATGTAAGGTAAATATTCATTTCTAAGTCACGCAACTAAAAATTGATGAAAACTCGGCCTGCGGCTGCCATATATTTTTTGATGTACAAAAAGTAAAAAAAATGTTTGAATACAGCAATTTAGTTCATTTTTCGAGTGGTAGTAGCTCATTAAAAGGGGACATAAGTACGGGGTCGGTTGACCCCGTGCCGTACTTGTGCATGGTTGCACCATGGGGTCAATTGACCCCATGTCTTACTTGTGGATAGACCACATTTTTGAAGTCCGTACTGAACGTGTTAAGTTCCCTTTTGTAAATTTCCTATGATACTGAATTCGCTATTTATCACTGAAGATGAGATTAGAAATGAACTTTTAAGACGAATGTACGAAAGTGATAGTAATTTATAAATAATAAAAAAAAAAACATAATAGATACCTGTCTTTGCCATAAATGCCAAAGAAATATTTCCGGTGAACACGTGGTTTCCCTAAATGTTTTGCCAATAACGAATTGTCAAGTGAATAGTTTCATATTTTTTTGTTTGTTTTTTTTTTGCATTATTTTCCTTATGAATGAGCGTCCTTTGATTTTTTTTTTGTACTGTGTAGGTTAATATTTGTATATAATTTTTTATACTTAGGTATATTTTTGTATAACAGTAATAAGCTACTAATATATGCTTCTTTGCTTATTTATTTCGTAAGTAACAGTATTACATATTCTGTTATTATATAATAAATTAAATTATACTATAAATATATTTTTTGCTTATTTTTATTTAATATTTCGTTTTAAGCTCTCATTGGTAATGAGGGGGGGGGGATACTCACAAGCACACGCGCGCACTAACACACTATTCTTCTTAACTTTTCTAAATGCTATTTTGAGACAAGAAGAGTGACTCTGAGCAGAAAAAAATGGAAAATACGAGTATGCATATGGCAGGTAGGTGTCATGTATGACACCTACTTGTCAAATTTGTCCTGGGTCACAGCCTTGTCGTTCAAAGGTTAAGTATATTTTAGAATTCTATTATTCCACCTAGAAAGTTATATACAAACAAGGAAGCCATAATGACAAGGGAACTGATGTCGGAGGCGGTATCCGAAGGTACCTGAAAGGGGAGGCTCCAGCTATCATAGGTAACAGAGTTGACAGTAAAATACACCTGAAAAGAAACTCCAGTTTCAGAGAGAAACCTGAGAATGCTTGAATTATGTCTTGCGAAAATCATGAAAAACATTATGTTAATTTTTGAGATCAAATGAAGTTTAAATGTCTAGAACAATGTTTATAGGGCATTTTATTTGTAATATGATTGGTTTTATAGAATTTTTATTATTCGATTCATAATTCCGGAATATTAATATTTTTCGGGCTTCCTCTTTTCCAACCCCTTTCCTCCTACTTAATTATGTCGTAATCATTCACGTTTTGGCTTCATCCATTAGCAGATATGTTAATTGTTGCACGCTTAACCCTTAAATATCATGTGTGTTATTGGTAAAATGAAATTATGATGTCCAGAATGTAAACTCTTAATGGATGTCGTCACAATGAATATATATATATATATATATATATATATATATATATATATATATATATATATAAGGCGTATATCTGACATTTTTAAGAACAAATCAAAATAATATTTTATGTTTAAAAATTAAATAACTAACTAAAGTCCACTTTCTTGCAACTAAGGCTAATTGGCACGAGTTATCTACAGGTTACCACTCTTTTCTAGCCAGGGTGGGACTAAGGATTTTATTTAGTGAATTCCGTCACTAAATAAATTCCTTTGCCCAGGCGAGAATCGAACTCGCCACTCTAGGTTTACCATGTGAGATTAAGGTCCACGCTTTAACTCACATGGATAACCTCAGCCGCCGTTTTATATTTAAGCAAGTAATAGAACGTTTCAAGACAGCAATTTATATTTTCTAAGATATGAGTAATGCTGTCTTTACTAAAGACCGAATATTAAAAATTGCTAATAGAACACCATTAGTAGAATATTAAATTTGAACTAGATTGCTAATATACAACTTTTAGATCTGACACAGAATAACTGAGAAATTTCGAGTTTTCAAAATCCCCTTTTTAAATCCTTCTCTCTCTAGTCCGATTAAACCGATTAACGTTTTAATATCAAGTTTGGTAACGATCGATCAAAATCTACCACCACTGGAGCGGTAATATATACAGTTATAGCTTAGTGAAATCTCCTGAAAAATAATTACATGATTTTGGAGATGAATTTTTAATCAAAACTGTTTTTTATTCGTTTTACTTCTCATTTCATTTGTTCTTTGATCATTTGGCATGTTTTCCTGCAATTATTTCACTATTATTAAGTACGTTTCAAAATTTACTCGTTAGACCCAATTGAAGAAAGTTTATCAGCAAGAGGGCCAAAGCTAATTTAAAACAGATAATATAAATGTGGACATGCTATAAATAAAATAATGTTAGAAAATGTTATTCACTCGTGCTATCATTGTCGGTAAAATTTCATCTATGAACTGGGATCTAAAAACGCGCGAAAAATATTTTCCATGTTTATATTTATATGTAACTGCATATAAATATAACTTTCAAGTTTTAAAAGAGCACAAAGAATATATTTACAGTTAATGATATCATTTTCTACTTATACCACCCTAGTTCAACCTTTCATATTGAATTCCGTAGATCGTGAATAAGAAAAAAAAATGAGAGCATTTAGTTCACGTAGTTGAATGCACCTATTTGCATTATAGAACTTGCAGCATAAGATATCATGAATATTTTATTCCGATGACATTAAGTTTTAGCCCCACCTGGTTATTGACCTTGTCTTCACTTCCCAGTTGCCCAAACTGACTCAACAAGTAGATTCTAAATATATCTTTATGTAACATTAGAAACATTTACAGTTTGGATTGTTAACATTTTTTCCAACTGTTTTAGCAGATTTCCCTTAGGGGAAATTGGCTATTGGGGGCGTACTCAAGACGCGCTTTTCGAAATTTTTCTCCAAATATCCTCTAAATGTCAGTATTACCTAGGAGATGTCGAAAATGAGGTCCGTTCAAAACTGTATATATATGTATCTATCTAACTATCTATATATATATATATATATATATATATATATATATATATACATATATATATATAAAACAGCTCTAGCGGTCGTAATTATCGTTTGAACGTTACCAAACTCGATATTTAGTCTTTTTATTTAAGAATGATCGAGTTCGTTAACGGCTGAAGTCGGACCAGGCCCCTCCCCCTGGGTTTAGAGGGGGAAAATTTCAAAAATTTGAAATATCTCCGTTACTATACCTCGGATCGAAAAAGAGTATAGAATGAATCGTATTTCAAATTAAATGTACTATAAATATTGCTATATACATTTATTCTCTATCGTCAATATAAACCGAGATGTTTGAATTTTTCAGTTTTCAGCCTGCAGCAAACCCCCACTTCTACTGATGTTACATAATCAGTACTCTGTCATATAATAAACCACTTTATTCGAAGCTTAAATGCCAAATATTCTTATCAAGAGACCTTTATTATAAGATATACATGCAAATATATTCTGACGACTCCCTTCTCCGTCTTATGTTTGTGCATTACTAAAATTTGATTGATTGAGATAAAAATTATTCTGATTCATTATAAATTACCGTACTAGATATAGTAAATAACATTCAATAAAATTAATATATTATATTCTGATATATTTCAGTAATTGTTTTTCTTTACGCTTACAGGTTGACTGACCTGTTTGTTTACAATTCAGACGCTTTCCGTCGTTGAGATTATTTACTTGTAAAAGGACTTCTTATTACCGTTTGTATTTATTCACTTAATATTCACGGTGATGTTGTGTTACCAATACTTAGATTTATCCATTCTTAAACTTTACGAGGCTTATCTGCTTAGTTTTGGCAGCCCCTGTGTGAAGGTCTACTCAGGCTCTAGGAAAGCTAATAAACAAGAATAAACATAGAGTTCAAGATTGACTTTCAAATAATCGATTTGTAGTCAGCTGACGTAACCTACTTCGGGAACCTCAGTATCAACTACCTCCTCAGTGAGGACAGTCGCAACGAATGTAAGAGGGAAACGAGCACTTCAGAAATGTAAGTAGCAATCTATAATTAGATTTAATAAATATATCATAGATGTAGGCACCTATTAATACAATATCTAGCAAAGAATTATTAAGGGTTTTGTTAAATTAATGTTATTAATTTTTTATATATTTTTTTTTGAAAAGGAATAGCCCCTGAAGAAGCGACAAGTAAGCCTCAAAACATGCGGGGAGTTTCGTTCAAAATAAAAAATAATTTTGTAAAGAGGGCTAATTATATTTCAAAACTATATCTGTACTTCCTTTTATTCATTTTTTTTTTTTTAGCAGATTTCCTTTATGAGAAATTATCTGTTGGAATTGTATATGCGAGAGAAAGATTAGAAAGATTTATTAAAATGTCCAAAGATTATACGTAGGAGATGACGAATATATATATATATATATATATATATATATATATATATATATATATAAATTATCACAGCCTGTCTGTTGAAGAAAACGAAGTAATTGGCTCTAGGAATTGAGTAAGAAATGGCTTGGTTAGAACTGGAGGCCGGAGCATGTTTTTCCCTTTGCAAAAGGAAAGCCGAGGAAAAGGAAGTGCACCAGGCTTTCAGCACCGGAAGTGGATCTATATTATCGCATTTCCCTTTCAGGGCATAAGCTATTACCGTTGGTATCTTAGAAAGAGCTGGACCTCGTGAGCAAGATAAGTTTTCATCTTGTTGACAGTAGATAAAAAAAAACCGCTTCTCTTTCAAAGGCATATTGTGTGTGTGTGTGTGTGTGTTTTGTGGCTTGCAGTGCTAGCATCACTAATACAACTTTTTGGCCATTGTTGTAGGGATAGGACTATGATGGGTTTGGTTATATCAATTTATTAATTCTTTGATCTTCCTCCATTTGTCAACGACCTTTTTTTATTTTTGGAAGTTATTGTGGGTTCTGACCAATTCATGAGGTTCTGTTGTATAGCTGCAAACTGCTCTCGTTAGGTTTAGTCGGTTAATCACACATCGGGCTGCGCTTCTTTTTGTATTTATATATATGTTGTCTCCAAAATTACCATGGTCAGAAATTGGCTTATCCAGTGATTTTGGAGTACATCCACTCACTTTCTAGTTTGAGGGCAACTGTTGGAAAGAACGCCTTGGTTGCTAGCCCTTTTGTGATGTACCGCCACCACTTCTCCCACTAGCTAACGTAGCTTTTAGCTAATTCTCTTACTCTCTTTTAGCAGATTCCCCATAAGGGGAATCAGCTAGGAGGTTGTACTCGACATTTTTCTTCAAATATCCATCGATCCTACCTAGAAGATGACAAAAGAGAGATTCATTCAAAATTATATATATACAGGCTGCCCTGTTTGTTTACAATCCAGACGCTTTCCGTAACTTAACGGAAGGATTTCTTATTACCGTTTGTATTTATTCTCTTAACATTCACGGTGGTGTTACCAGTATGTAGATTTATCTGTTGTAACCCTTCCCGTGAGAAATCTGCTTAGTTTACGCGGCCCCTGCGTGACGGACTCTTGTAACGCGTGAAATTTTTCAGAACATCATTACTTTTGATAATCCACTATTAAGTCCTTTTGCGCTACATTTGAAACAAACTTAAATCTCAACTATATATTTCCTCAATAGATAAAAAATGACTCAAT
Source organism: Riptortus pedestris (assembly GCA_019009955.1). NCBI lineage: Eukaryota > Metazoa > Arthropoda > Insecta > Hemiptera > Alydidae > Riptortus > Riptortus pedestris. Next base: position 97,533,483 of record CM032231.1, on the reverse strand, counting down.
GAGTGGAATTCATTGAATGAAAGGAAGTTAGAGGTTATCATTCTTGTTTTAGGTTGGCAACATTAGCCGATATTACGCAACGTATCAGAACCGTTTCATTATAGCATTTGTAAGGCGGCAATGTCCTTGTTGGGGCCTTAATGTCACAGGCTAACGTACGTATTTCCCTGTTGACTCCAACGCCCTACGCTACGCCTTAATACGGAGTTGGTTTTAACTACCGTTCCTTTCATCAAACACTAACAAATTTCTTTATTTTAAAATATGTTTTATTTTATGGACCGTCGCGATCATAAAATAAAACGTATTTTAAAATAAAGAAATTTTTTGAGAAATAATGCGTAAATGATAATATTATAACAATAAAATCTGTTAAAATAATTTTATAATTGGTCCTTGGGTGCCAATAGTCACATTGACAGCGGTGTAGGAAGTGACAAACAGGTGACAACTGTCTAAATGTAATTAAAAAAGTCCAGCACGCAGGGGCTGCGTAAACTAAGCAGATATCCCTCGTGATGTTTAACAGTAGATAAATCTACATACTGGTAACACAACACCACCGCGAATGTTAAGTGAATAAATACAAACGACAATAAGAAACCTCCAGACAGGAAGCACCTGAAACGTAAATAAACAGGTGTGCCAACTTCCCACAGGGAAGAAAAACAATTACTGAAATTTCTCAGAATATAACATATTAATTTTCTTGAAAACTATTTACTATAGCTAGTACTGTAATTTGTAATGTATCAGAATAATATTTATCTCAATCAATCAAATTTTAGTAATCCAAGAACTTAAGAAGGGGGCGGAGTCACCAGAACATATTTGCATGTATCTCGTATAATAAAGGTCTCTTGAAAACAATTTATGGTATTTAAGATTTGAATAATGTGGTTTATTACTATACAAAACCAGAACATTTAATTTTCAATAAGATTGATTCTATACTATATTTTTATCCAACGTATAGTAACGGA